>JUFY01029132.1:0-50487 GCA_001855655.1 Leptopilina clavipes | reverse complement strand
TTTTTATAATTCATTTATTTAAACAAAAAATTGAATTCGGCCCACTCCAAGACTTTTTGCAAACTATTCTGAACACTTCCAAGTGTGGAATAAAAGAATAAAAATTTTAAGAAATCATGCCCAAATTAAAAAAAAATTAATTTGTTTATAATAACTTGTCATTTTTTAAAATAAAAATTGAAATATATTTTTTAAAAAAATAAAAAATTTTTATTTCTAACCAGTAAAAGGGGAAAAAGGGGACAAATCACCAAAAAAGGGGAAAAAGAGGACAAATCATCAAAAAAGGGGAAAAAGGGGACAAAATTTTTAAAAGGGGACAAAAAGGGGAAAAGGGGACCATCTGTGATGCCTGTGTTTATGTAAAACAACGTTCAATGAACTGGTTTGGAAAATTTTCCCTTGTTCCTCAAAAATAGTTTCGTTTTTTTTATATAAAAAAAATATATATTATACACAGGGAAATAAGTTCAAATTTTACTACCGGTTTTTTTTTTTTTTAATATGTATAGTAATTTCAGATAAATAAAAAATAAAACGCTTTAGAAAACTATTATTTTTATATTAATAGACAAGTACTAAGCGATCGTTAGAAGAATAGAATGTACTATTTAAAGAAGTGATAATGAAGTGACAATTCGCCTGGTCAAGTAATTATCATCATAAAATGATGTCCCAAGAACGTATTATTGAGCTTGTGTAAATAATACGATACTTATCCGTATTTTATGCACTCATATAATACTGTTTCTGCGATAAAGAAATTTTATCTCTTAACATTGAAAAAAAAATTGTTTAGTCTTTATCTTTTTTCCGAGATTAAGATTTGTAAATAATTCGTAAAATAATATTGCAGAAACGTTAAAAAAAGAGATCGTAATAATAGAAATTCATCATATAATGATGAAATCATTGCGGAAAACTGTATTTTCGTTACTTAAACACTTCATTTTATCTATCCAACAATATTAATTAATTCATTATAATTTGGAGAAATATTTCCACAGACATAAAAAAAGGAAAAAACACCGTTATAGAAATTTTTAATAGTTAGCCTTAAAAATAATCTTTGACCCGTGATCTATGAATACGCGTGCAAGGAAGGGCAGGCCAAGTGCAAAGTGATGGCTTTTCACCCTTTTCATTCATTGCGCAAATGACTTTCTAGGGTTGTTTGCAGAAAATCAAGAGTACGTTTTTATACCAAACTATTTCTATTTCAAAAGGTTTTTTCAAAAAATGTTGAAACTTCAAAAGTCAAAAAAAAAAAAAAATACATACGAAATTTTATAAATTAAAAACTAATGCAATTAAAAATCGCATGCTGTAAGATAATGTTGTGAAATTCGTACGTAAAAACAAATTTAATTGTTCAGTGGCTAATGATTAATTTATCACTGAAACATGAAATTGTTTTAAAAGACGTTTAAAATTTTGAATTTATCAGCTTTTTATATATAGTTTTTAAGAAAATTTATTTATGCCAATTTAGAAAGCATATAGTAAAAGCAATAATAATTGAAGTAAAAGTAGAATCACAGATAGAAATCGATGTAAAAAAAATTAATTATATACAAAATTCATTAAAGGGGGTTTTTTTTAAACATCTGCCCAGGAAAATCAATTACAATCAAGAATGTGAAAAGTTAATTAATAGTGAGAATATTTAAATGCATTACAGGCTGCGGTTTTAATTGCACAAGCTCGTATTCCACACGGTCTTTGAACACATTGTTTGGTTTGTTCCACCTACGCAAATTTGTACGAAAGCAGATTACATAGCTTGACCTAAAGAAGTTAATAAAAGACCCGGTTTTCTTGACACGGTCACTTATTCCATATTGAGAAAAAGGATCTCACGACTTTAAAGAAAACAATGAACAGATATCGTGTATCCGTGAGCTTCTTATAAACAATGTGAGAAGTTTAAGAAAAAATTTTTTTTAACAAAAAATAAAAGATGCATATCTATTTTTGGAAGACAACTATTTGAAATTGTTCTTTTTCAGAATTTTCATCTGTCTCAAAACAAAAATTAAAATAATGAATTTATTTATTTCTGTGTCTATTTTTCTTTTTGGTTGAAAAATCTGATGACAATTGCTACTTTTTTCCACATGACTTTTCCATTTTCTCACGCCAAGTATGATATGTTAAGAACTGCGAACAGCGCCTCCTATTATTTTCACGGTTTTCTCCCTACGGCGATGATCTCCCCGTCACATTCCAAGAAAGAATGAGAAACGTATGAGGAGTCCGGGGGGAATACTGAATCCGAGCCAAGATTCGAGGATGATTCACAAGTGCATAAAGCTTGAACAATTTGACGGAAATTTCTCTGTCTTTTTTTTCTTCTTTTTTTGTTCTTTCTCCACTATATTCTAACACCTATAGCAGCGTGGATCCACGCCTTCTTTGATTTACCCAACTCACCCGAGGTAAACAATCGATTTTATCAACCACGAGTTTCAAGGAAACGAGGACTCAACTTACTTAATTTCGTTGTTTCGAAAATTTTCCCGATTTTACGCAAGACATTCAACGAATATTAATAATATATATTGTTCTCGGGAATCCAATGAAAGAAATTGATTTCCAATTAAATGAAACCAATTTAAAATACTAAAAATATCTTTCGAGTCGTCCGTATAGTTGACAGACCATTAAATGAAACCAATTTAAAATACTAAAAATATCTTTCGAGTCGTCCGTATAGTTGACAGACCGGTTTGATAACCAACAATTACAATACAACCTAAAAGAGATTAATTGTTTGCAATTGACAGTTGAAGGAAGACAATAAAAAATGGACAAAAATTCTATAAATACCACAGGTAGAATACAATAAACAATAAAAAGATTTAAATAAAATTATTAAAAATAATTTTTCAAAAAATAATTACACATATTATAACGGATTGAGATTGATTTAAATGCTAAAGAGTCTCGGAAAAGATTTTTTCATCCCGAGAAAAAAAAAGGGGGGGGGGGATCTACATTCACTGGACAACATGCTAGTATAAAAAATTTGTAAACACTCACATATTATATCCAACTCCACGTATGCACCCCGTCGGGCGATGACTCCGTTTTTGAAGGCCGGATAATGCACCGATAAAAATGATCCTTAGTTCTTGAGAGCAGCTTCTAGATAGAACAATTGTATCATCCCGCGCCGAAATTCTCCTGAGATTGTGTGCATTTCCCGTGTAAACGTTTTGCAGGTGTAAAAGAGGTAGGCAGAGAGTTCAGTCGACAATCAATCCATGGCATACAATCGCGAATTTGTCCCGACGGCTTTTGATGGGACACTTTTATCTTCCGGTATGCCGCTCGCGGTTCATTCGATCAATTGTCCAAGAACCGCGAGATTCACCTGCAATACTCGAGGAGACAAGAGGATCTCACGTACGTGGCTTCGACACACAGGGAATACGATGCACTAACGACACTTCCCAAGAATTTGGTTGCTAGGAAATCGCGGAACTTGACGTGATGACACCAAAATGGCCGAGAAGCGTCACGGCCAGCGCTATTTTACCGCTGAAGCAAAGCACATGTGCGAGTTTGCAAGTGAAAACTTGAAAAACCTTCACGAACACATCCCCGAACAGTCTTGTCTTCTCGCCCTCACTCGCCAACGCCTACACGATACACCACATTGCACAGCACGCAGTAACGACGCCCTTACAACGCCAAGATCAGCGGTTCTCTGCAGTTCCTCCTCCCCGAAACTCTTGAAATCTACTTTCTTCGCTGGGGGGTTGTCTACACTGGTGGCAACAGTGCGCCTCAACTTCTATATCAAATGTCCTGAAATATTACCAATAATTACCACTGAAAAATGTCCCGAGGAGGAAACTGTAAACAAGAATATTACCAATAAGCAAATTACACAAGATCTTTCAGGAATTTGAAAATTATTACACTAAATTCTTACCTTTGATCTTCATAAGAAAATACTAATCCCAACAATGAAAATGTACTATTAACGTCTGTTTATTGTAACAGATTGCAAAATAATGAACAATAAACTGATGTTTTCTACTTTAAAAACGTCAAAATTAAAATAAATTTATGAACAATGTTGATCTAGATAGGCAAAACGTGACAAAAATAAAAATCATTACTGCAGCGCCATCTTTGTCGACGTAAAGTCCAAGGTTGCATTTGATTAGTGGATCAGAAATTACTAATATATTCCGACCAATGAAAACAGAGTTCGACAATATAGGTTGGTAAGTAAGAAATGTTAGTCTCTTTTTTCCTCTGTTGTTACCTACCCTGATTATATTTGGGCGCATTCTAAACAAACTAGTTTCTATCTCCTGAACCAATTATTATACCGCGAAATTTCAAATTAATTAGATTTGATAATTATTGAATAAAAAGAACAGGTTAAAAATTTAAATAATTAAAAATAAAATTTTTTTAAATGATTTTTTTTACTTTTTGCAAAAATTTATTCAAAAAATATCAATCGAATATTTTAAGAAGATTTTCAACATTAAGAACTTATTAAACTATTAAATATTAAATTCATTACATAAAATAATAAAAAGAATGAATAATTGTGTTTCCTATAAAGATATAATTATTGTTCAGAATTTGAATTTATTTTTTGAATAAAAGAAAAGTTAGGGGAAGCGTCTCTATTATCGATTTGACACCAAGGGTGCTTGACAATGGAGTTTCACAACCCCTGTGAGACGTAGAAAAATATTTTAGAAAATTGATAAATTTTATAATAAAAAATCGAGGATAAAGGATAAAAATGTTAACATAGAAGAATATTTTTTCATTGTAGTAATTACAATTTTTTTTCATTATGTTTAAATCAAATTTCGTATTTCTTGAACACGGTGTATAGAAACTATACGTGGCAAGTATGGTATTACGGTTGGCGGGCTGAGGGGCGATTTACGCGCGTACGTTTCCCGCGTGGTCAACAAAACATGTATTCACACATGTGCATTTAGATGTGACAGTAAACGGTGTGTACAACAGTGATCAGCTGAGAACCAGCTGTGCTAGGAGCATTGGCCAATCGCAATACAGTATTGACTGGGTTCTGCGTCCTTAATTCACTGCCGGTATGCACTTCTCCATTAATGTTCCCGCGAAACGCCATCGCAATTTGCTCATTGTTTTCAAAGGGTTATTCACTTGTTAAATTCATGTTTTATAAACAAAGTGAGTGTTTTTTAAAAGTGCTAAGTGCTTAATGAACTTAAAAGTTTTTCCATTGTACGCTTGCTTTGAGAAACGACGCAACTTGATGTCGTAGACAGTTGCTGAACGACACTTGCTTGGAATACTTTTCCACTTTTGTTCATTTAACAATTTGGAAATTACAAGAACGAGAAATAAATTTTAACTTGTGTCGTTAATTATTTGCTTTCTCGGCAACAATTAGCAATGATTTAATCATGTTTAGTGTGAAATATTGACAAATAAGCTAAGCGTCTCCTTGGGGATGCTGTGAAGATTTTGTGGTGCAAGTAAGCACGGAAATTTGCTGCTTTTTCAAGAGAATTTTTTGAAAATTTACGAACAAAGTGTGTGTGAACAAGTGAAAAATAGATTTTTGGCATTTTTTGAAAAAATAATTTTTTTTTTTTGAGGTTATGTGAATAGAGGGCGTGACCGTTCTACACTGCAAGCAGGGGTTGGTCGTTGTTTCGCGCGCTGGACTCCCGCGCTTTACTAGTTAATATCTCAATTTTTTAATAAAATTGCTTAGTTTTACCGAATTTTATCTTGTTGACGATTTTCCGAAAAATTCGGGAACATTCATTTTCATTTGTAAAGTTCAAATGATAATTTTTGAGGCATGAAATAGTGAAGCAAAGCCGAGCCCTTGATCATACATTATGGCGATCGAGTGCACGTAATCTATGGGCGCTCCCTTGCTTTTTTGACTTTTAACTGTGCAAATTCTATCCGAATTTCATTCCAAGTGCATTGTGGCCTGTGAAAAAAATAGGAGTCTCACGGCAAAAAGTTGGAACTTTGCAGGAACATTTCTTTTTGGATTAGACAGCTTGAAAGATGAGCACCAAGATGCCACAAACCAGGTGAGTGACCGTCAATCTTTTCATCGTCATATTTACCATATATTTCTTATTAAATGATGTACATTTCCCATCACAACCCATTTCTCATCAAACTGGCTATGGAAAATTCTTATGGGTTTTCTGAATTTCTGAAAAAAAAATTCATGTAGATTATAACCTGTTGCAAAGTCACACGTTTCTCGAAGGTCTCATGAAATATGGTAGGCGGTGCAAGTGAATCCCAAATTCGACAAAATGGTCGGAAAACCTTTATTTACCTCGATCGACATAAATTTCGAAAAGAATTTTATTATACGTGCAAGAAATTATATGAAAATTATTTATCGTTTGCTTTAAAATTGACAGAAAGTTGACTCTCTGTGGCATGCACGTTTTTCATCTTCATTCACATTCTAAAAATTTATTTATATTGTTTCACAGATATCATTTATTTTTCTTTCGACAAAATTCATTGTTTCCATTTTAACAAATTTCAGAAAATAATTATTGAGAGGTTGATGGTTATTTTTACATTTTAAACATCTCCTTATCGGGTCGACAACCAACCTCAAAAAAAAATCAGCCAACGTGTTCTGCTTTTTTATTTTCTGTGTAGCAAATACTTGAGCATCATAAAATTTAATAAAATTATTATTGAATTTTTCGAGAAAATTAATTTTGTGTACTGAACCATTTTCTTATTTATAATAATATAAAAAAAAATTGGTAATAAGAATATGAAATGTGGTTTTTCAAGAATTTTTGCCAAGTGGTAACCAAGCCTTGATGTAATTAATTTTATCCGATAAAAATCGGATTTGCATATCTATAAATTGAGAATTATCATATTTTTAGACTTAAAATATATTCAAGCTTTCTGGTCATAAACTTTTCAGGAAATTATTAATTAATTTAAACTTAAAATTCGTGCACGATTTATTATAAGAATATTTTCATCACTCAAAGATCAAATGTGCTAATATTAGTATTTAGGCTTTAATTAGAATTTTATTGTTATATAATTTTCATAAAAATTTTACGCATTGTCTTCTAAATAAAGTAAACGAGTTTTTAATTGATTTACAAATTGGAAATCTGTTTAAGTAAAAATTTATTTGCAAAGACAATATAATAATTGAATGAATGCTTAATTTAAAAGCAACTAATGGGTTTTTATAGTCTAAATTTCTTATTTATTATTCATATATGATTTATTAATTTTACTGAATAATTAGATATATTGAGCTTATATGGACACATAATAATTATTATTTATCACTATTATTTATTTTATTAAAATATTTTTTATTAAAATGTTGCTTGTCTCTTAACACGTTTAATATTATCGACATTTTTTTTTATTTTTAAATTTATTATTTACAGTATTTTTATAAATATTGAGAAATTACAACAAAATAATATAAAGAGGTGATTTTATGTGAAACATAACCTATGTTTGTAATGCAGAACATTAATTACAAGAATGGTCAACATAATACTTGAATATTCCCGCGTTTGATATTATAAAGTTCGTACAACTACCGCCAGGTGGTTGATCATAATTAATTAAAACTTTTAATAAATAAACAAATTTTTTGTTAAAATAAAAGTTTATTTTCAATTTTTATTTTCAATTCTTATTTTAATTTATAAAAGTTTTAAACATTGATTTTAAAGTATGGATGCAGTATGGGTAATAAAAAATTTAATTAAAACAAAATTAATAATTTGAAATATAATATAAATAAATATATTTAAATTGAAAATGTAAATAATTTTTTTTGTTGCATAATTTACTTTAAAAATTTTGAATTGCTTATATCGGGAATATTAAAGAAATTCTGTTTTATCGACATTGCATTTTTTTATCTTTTTTTTCATCGATTGGAGTATTAAAATGTAACGTACAAAAATAACCGTTAAAGAAAAGCTGTTGAATGAATTTATTCATTCATTAAAATGAACCGGTTTTATGAATTAATAATTATTATTATATAATTAAAAAAATTGATATTTAAGTTTCACGACTGGGCATCCATAGATTAATAATTAATAATATTAATTAATATGTTTAAAAATTAATATTAATAATACGTTTAAAATTAATAATATTCAATTATATCATTTTTAATAATAAATAAAATCGCGACATTAATAAAATTTTGTACGAGTCAAAGAATTTGATATTTTATTTTAAAATAGCTTTTACGGCTTTTACAGTAGGCATGTACTTTGTTTATACGAACAAGAAAACAAATTTCAGAATAAAATGAAGCCCAATACATAATTTTGCTAGGTATAGACTTTCAGGTATATGTATAGAAATGATGACATTTAAGGCGATGACAATATATTTGTGTATCCTTCTTTGGATATTTTATGATCTTACGCCAGTTGTGCTTAATCTTCTCCTAATTACGATAATCCTTGACTGTGCACCATAAAAGATTTCGAAATTTTTAAAAATAAAATTTGGCTATTACTTTGTTTCCCAGTCTAAAAGGGTCTAAAGAAATCAGATTTACAATGTCAGGATGGGTTTTCCCCATTTTAAACAATATACTTTTCTTTTATTACGCTGTAAATAAATAGTTAATAAATAATAGTTTATATATAAAAATAATGAAACAAAATAACTTTAATAAATCAAATTTTGGAAAAGATCTCAAAGAATTTTACATCTATAAGGAAATTTCATTAAATAAAAATAAATAAAAATAAATAAAATGAAATAAATAAATAAAAATATTATTTAAGCGTTTCAAATAAAAAAATTTTAATTTGCTAAAAATGATGGAAATAATTCTAACCTATAAATTTTTTTTTAGCTTGCAAGAGAAGCAGACGTCGAAAATTTATTCAAAAGGATCAAATCAAACTCTAAAACGAAAAAGACGCACAACAGAATTGTCGGAAGATTCGGAAAATATATATCCACCTAACAAAGTTCCGGCTTTATCTCAAGTACCTTGTTCAGAATCATGTAATGCAACTGCCGTTACGGATAGTACGTACCTGTCTCATCAGCAATCATCGCCATTAAAGGAACAACAGGAGCCAGTCAGTTGGTCGGAATTAAGAAGTTCGACATGTTTTTTAACGCCCTCGGCATCAGGAAGTGGATCTGGCAAATCGAATCCATTGCCATCACTACCATGGGCCGATGGCTCTCAAGTTTGGTCCATCATGTGCTTAGGAGATCAGAAAACATTATCGCAAAGGGATCCCGATATGTTTCAAAGACATCCCACATTACAACCACGAATGAGAGCAATTTTATTAGATTGGCTTATAGAAGTTTGCGAGGTCTATAAACTTCACAGAGAAACGTATTATCTCGCTATGGATTATATTGACAGGTATCTCTCGACACATCAAAATATTCCAAAAAGTCAACTGCAACTCATCGGTATCACTTGTTTGTTTATAGCTTCTAAGGTGAGTATTTTCCTTACTTTCAATTTTTTTCAAGTTAAAATTTACATATTTTATGTTTGAAAAATTTTTTCTAAAATGCAAAAATTAACCTCAAATTCTGAACTTGAATTAATAACATTTTATAATTACAGGTCGAAGAAATATATCCGCCGAAAATTTCGGAATTCGCTTATGTAACGGACGGTGCATGCACTGAGGAGGAAATTTTAGGCAAGGAATTAATAGTGCTCAAGGGACTTGGCTGGAATTTGTCGCCAATAACACCGCCTGGATGGCTCAATATTTACATGCAGGTGGAATCGGGCGATATGTCAAGACCAATTGCCTTTATTTATCCACAATATGGTGGCTTGCAATATTCTCAAGCGGCACAATTATTGGATCTTGCGACTCTTGATGAAGGTAGTTTAAAATTTTCTTATAGTCATTTGGCAGCCGCTGCAATATATCATACAAAGAGTCGTGAGTCTGCTCTTAGAACTTCGTGTATTAGTTGGGAACAACTTGCGCCTTGTGTACGTTGGTTGACACCATTTGCCAATACTGTCATCGAGGAAGGTGAAAATCTTCTACGATCGGCTGCACCAACTACAGAAACAAATGCCGGTTCTGGATTGCGTGCTTCTGTTCCAAATATTGTTCTCGATGAATCACATCGAATACAGACACACGTTGTCGATTTGACAATGCTCGAAAATGCGCAACGACGATTGGCGAAAGATGTCCTATCGCTCGATTGTCTTGAGACAGAGATCAATATTGATTCAAATAGTCCTGATAATCAAAACGGTTTATTAACACCGCCGTCCAGTAGTCAAAAAAATTCGCCCACTCCTCCTCGTCTTCCGCCTCAATTACATCCATATACATAGAGCTTATTATTTTTTTTTTTATTTTCTGCGGCGATTTTCATCGATATCACAAGGTTTAAGAAAAAAGAACAAATCAACCGGCAGGATAATATTTTTTCACTAGATCTGAAATTGATGTTCATAAAAATGAGACGCAAGATTTTTACTAATTTGTAATTCAGTTTTCGTTATACTTAATTTCGATGTTCTATTTTTCAAAATTGTTAAATTTAATGTTAAGGGAAATTAAAATTTAAGGAAATAATCCTGCGTCTCGTAATTTCATTGCAAATATGATTAAATTTACATCTGAACTTTGTGATATTTATCATAATTGCTCTGAGAATATTAGTAAACAAATTTTTCGTGTGGGATATATAAATATTATATTATATTATTCAACCAGGGACCAACATTGATGTAGTTCTTTCAAATTTTTTTTATTTTCTTTAATTTACAGCTTTGATAGCTTTTTAAAATAGAATTTACTGAAGTTTTTGGTCTTCTTGAGTTTTTAAACATTAATTATTTTTTTTCTAGCCAATGCATAATTTAATTTATATATGAACTTTTCTGGAAAAAGGGAAATGTAAAAGAAATGCAAAATGTTTTGTCTAAAAAACGTGAAATTAATATATATTTATATATATTATACATTTATTACAAAAAAAAGAGTTTCCTTCATTTGTAAAATATTAATTTTTAAATGATCATTAACTCTTTACTAATACACTATAACTCTTGATTTATCATTTTATTTTTATTTATTTATCTTCACTTTTTTCTGAACAAGAATCTTAACTTTTTTTTTAACTCATAATTTATGAATCAATTATTCTTTCGACTTTTTTCACGAGCATGCATAAACACTGCACTTGGCGGTATTTTATTTTTTAAAAATTCATCAGTGTTAGTCCCGAACTAAGTGCAAGCTCTTGTTAGTGAGGACGAACTAAACAGCATTTATAAAGATACATTTGTCATCTTTTTTTCTCTCAAGATTGTAAATAGTATAGAATATCATATGAAAAAAAAATATATATACTTTAAGACAGTGGAATGAAAACCACTTTTTTAAACAAAAAAAAAATAAATAAATAAAAAATCGGGTCACGTGAATATTTTGTAAAATTGCATTTAATATCAGTTTAGTTGAATTACGAATTTATGTCGAATTAAATACATATTACTAGAAACTTTATTCCAACTGTAGATAAAATAATTCACTGATAAACAAAATATGTAATTCGGCCCAAAAAAAAAAGAAAACGATATAATACAATTTTTTTCTGAAATATTCATGCGGTCCATTAAAATCCACCTGCGAGAATAATTTTGTAATCGTTTTTAGTACTACACAATTGTTAATAATTGCGTCACTAGTGGTGCTTTATTTTGATAATATGAGGAGAACGATATTATATATGCGACTGACATAATAAAATATAATAAAATGAACTGTATAAGTTTTAGTAAAAAAAGAAGAAAAAAAATAGAACCTCGACTACACTGTCAATTTCGTAGATTTAAGGTTCATTAAAAGAAATTTTTCTAATCGATGAAAATTTTTGTACGATTGATTGCCTTCTGTGATTAGATCAATATAAAACAATTATTATATAACCGCTTAATAATAATAGTTAATTATTAATTCATTATTATCAATTACTTATTATTTAAGTAATTAACATTTTTATTATTGTTCATTAATTATTATTGTTATTAATTAATTATTATTATTAATTGCTGGTTATTGTTAATGAATTACTATTAATTAATACATAATATTAATATTATTAATAATTAATATTATTGTTAATTAATAATTATACTATAATTCATCGCGGGTAATATATAGACTATTTTTCAAATAATATTTAACATACTTGCGTTAAATATAAGACGACTTAACATTGTAACGAGTGCCTCTAAAAAAAGTGCCCTTAGCTTGTTTTATGTATTGTTGAATGAATGTGTAATGATAGTACGAATGAAAACTTTTGTGATTAGTATTCTTTTTTTAAAATGTGCTTTATTCTAACGCAATATGCCGTTGCAATGCGTTGTAAGGTGGAATGAGTGTCTTTTTTTTTTAAATGTAAATAATGATTTATAACAACAGAAAAAACATGCGAGTATCATTTACATAAAAAAAACAAAGCGAATTTTATAAACTTATTTAGAGTTTATATAGGTATGTACATTTCTAAGAAGAAGAATTGATAATAAAAAAAAATAAAACCTGAAAATCGTCTATAAATGCTTTCAAGAGAAAATACGAAATCTGAAATTTTTAATAATAATTAATTTCTTTGAAATTTGAGAATTAAGTTTTTAAAAAAACCGCTTCTCTGTTTTATCGACGAGAATCTGTCAGCGCCATCTAACTTAAGAGTCACGGAAGATGTGTTCTGATTGGTCCTCTGCCATATTCAAGTTGTTGTCAACAGTCAAACGACATTCGACCGTTACAAGTTAGAGTGTGTTTAATGTGACAAGTGCGATATTTTGCCAATAAATCTTCTGATAAAGTGATTAAAAAGTGCTAATTTTATATCACAATTAAAGCTACTTGTGCTGCCCTTCATTGAAGGATAAAATTTTCTAAAAATTGACTAAGTCAAAGTTATAAAAGTGCAGTTTATCTTCTGCTGCATCAATATAGCAGCAAGTTGTCTTTTTTTCCTTTGGCTAAAATATCGCGGGAAAAAGTTTATTATAGTCTATAAATAACAAAGAAAAGCTGTGCATTTTCTAAAATATTATTGCAGAAAAAAGAAATTTTATTATAGATAAACAAAAAAAATGTCGAGTCCAAGAAAAAGTTATGGACCAAACGAAATTCGCGAGGGAACGAGATTTGTCTTGAAGGAAATTACTGCCTCACTTAATAATTCACAGACATCTCCTCGTAAAGTAAGTACTTTGCTTTTAAAACTAAATGTTGATTTTATGAGTTTCTTAATGGATTCCGTTTTGACTTGGTATTCGCCTTTTCTTTATTTTTGTTCTTAACCTCTCTTTCTACATTCCTTGGATTCCTTGGGACGTTTTTTATATTTCTTATTTTACTGTATTTATTTCTTACAGGAAAATACTATTTCTTTTATAAATATTAAATTGTATTTCAAGATTTCAACAATTTTTGAACGAAATTTTCTGCCTATATTCAAGTACTTTTCAGACATTATTTTTGCCAATAAATTAAAGAAAAATAAAATGTAAATTATTTATTGACAAATAAAAAAATTTAATAAACTCAGTGGAAATGGAAATATAATAAAATAGAAAATTTAGTTCATTTGTGTGAAAATAGAAGTATGAAAGAACGCAGTAATTTGAAGCAATAAATCTGAATGGAAATATAATAAAATAGAAAATTTCGTTTAATTGTGTAAAAATGGAAGTATGAAAAAATGTTTTCTTGATTCCAGAGTATTATATTGATTACTATGTTATTTATCGACATATTGATTATCCCTATTTTGGATGAGAATATAATTAAAGATAAACGAAAGGAACAAAATAGACTCCTGACAAACGAGTGCGGAAGTGAATGCCATTGTTACTTGAACTTTTGAATCTTTGTTTTCGTTTTTGATTCTTTGATAGCTGTCAGTTCGGCTGGAGTGAGTTTTCCTATAAATAAACAGCGCATCTGTTAGCTTAACCATGGAACGAAAATAAATTCCCTTTCTTGCAATATATATATACATGTGCAATTTTTATATTTATGGAATATAAATTCTGTGTAAAGATCTTCATGGAATTAAATTGAATTAAATTGAAATATTCCTATACAATGAAAGAAGTCATTTCTCTCTTATTGTCTCGAGTGGAAAACAAATGTTCATCATTGATAAACAAACAACATTTTCTCAAAGATGTTTCAAGAGCATAAATGTTTTGTTGTCTCAATTAATCGCCGAGAGAAAATTAGACTGCTTATCATGAGATAAATTTCTGACAATGGAATATTGTTGGTTATCACTAGAGAGCGCCACATTGTAGATTTTTTACCATAAACACCACGAGCTTACACAATTCCATAGTTGGTGATCTTTGAATAATGTTTCCCCGTACGGCGTGTGCGCGATTGGACAGTGCAGCGACACGTTCGTGTTTGTTCATACGTATTTTCCACTCCAGCCGTGAGTCAACAGCAATGGATTCTTATCAAGTATTTTGTATATAATTATTTAAAAATTTTTTTTGAAATGACGCTCTCAAGATATTCGAAGCGAGATCTGTGGAGTGCTTGATTAAAATTGTTCTGCAGTCGAAAAAAATCCAGAGAGCCGTCCTGGAAAAAAGGTAGGAGAATAATCTCTGCGAGCGATTTGCTTCAACACCCATACACACCTGCATATCGTTCTCACGTACAAGTGTCATACGTATAGACTGAAAGTTATTGACTCGAAAGCATGCTCTGCTCTAATATTAGAATTCAAACGTTGTCTGAGATCGTAGCTCACATCATTCGCGATGGTCCTAAGAGTTTTCACTGACCTGATCACAATGAACTTGTCAAAAAATCACCGAGACACACCCTTGAGACCTTATTTTTTAACAAGTTCAACCAGATGGGGAGTGAGTCATTCTTGAGTTTTTCTCGTGGGTTTTAAAGTGTGTTGTAATGACACTTATTCTTAATTGACCCACAAAAAAAAGAGGAAAATTACATATTTTACTCTCTTTTTAATGTCTGTCTTGAATTTTTTTTTTTTTTAATTTTCTTAACAAAATCACTTTATAGGAAATATTCTTTCCTTGTTCCAAGAAAAGAATAAATAGGTTTGATGACCTTTTTATTGGTATTGTTAGAATAATTAAAGATGATGCGGGACTTGTCAAAGTACTTTCGTCATGGTAAAAAGGATTTTCAATTCTCGATTTTACTGGTACTTTCTAATCGCATGGGATTCTTTCACTTTTTTTTGGGACAAGCGACTAATAATTCCAAAATCTTTTCAAAAACTGCTTATTATGAATTTTAATAATATAATTGTCCATAGGAAAAAAAAAATCATTTCCTGTCTTATTAGGCATTCATTTTTACTGACTGATTTACAAATTTATTTAAACACAGATAATATCAGGTTTTTTTTTCGTAATGAGGAACAAAAGAAAAGTCTTTTGTTAAGAATTGTTTTCACTTTTTTTTTCTTGAAAATCATTGATTTTTCTATTTTTACGATGTTATTTTCTAAATTACAATTTTGTCCTGCTTTTTTCTCTATAATTTTGAGGCAAATTTTAAATTAGAAAAACATTTGTGTATTTTTTTATATGTATTGAATAAACTGGAAAATGGAAACAATTCTATATAGCGAGGTGTATAAACATATATATTTTAAATAATCAATATCATAAGAATGGTGGATTTATTTTTATATAATGCAAGTAGAAACTTTTCAAACCACATTTATACTTATCTCGTTATTTCCTCATTTCTTTTTAGGAATTATTTTTAAAAACCGCAAGTTTGGAATAATTTTTCAAAATTCAATTCCAGATAATTTACACTTTCACTGTATTTTCAATATAATTATAATTCTTAATTTTCTTGAATTTTTACACTGAAAAAAAAATTTATTTGCGATTCAAATAATGAATTACTTGTCTATTATCAAATGAATATTTATACTTGAACCAAATAATTTTTATTTAAATCAAATAAGTTGTAAGTGAAATAATAATTTCTGTATTTGAATCAAATTTAGTTGACTCGAATGAAATTTATTTGAAATTTAATTTTAATTTGATTTAATATTTATTTTAGATAGATTTAATAATATTTATTTGATAATAATATATTTGAATCAAATAAAATTTTTTTTAGTGTAACATCTAATTTATATATTATATTTTAAATGTTTTTCGCGATAAATTCGTCACTGACTTTTTTTTCTTTAAAGATTATTATTGATTAATTCGCAATATTGATTTCAGATAATTTTAAAAACCTGTTTAACATGATGAAAAAGTAATTTTTTGATAACAATGCAGTAAAAAAGTTATCTTTGCTTTTAATGCAGAAACCATTTATTTATATTTTACTGCACCAATAAACCTCGAGAATGTCCCCTTTAATGTATGTAGCACAAAAATAGAAAAAAGGGAAAAAGTAAATCTTTATCATTATTTTTGGTATAGTTTTTGTATGGGTAAATACTATTTTTGGAGCAAGATTTTTCCAGTACTTTGTACGACAACGACGACGACGCTTGACAACGACTGGCTCTCCTAAACAAGAGCAACGCATCTTGAAAATTCTTTTTTCGTATATACTTCTTTCTTTGAACCTGAGGAGAAAAATTATATCGCCTCATGGAAGGGGTTGGGCCTTCGAATCATTATATAGAGTATATCTTCGGCGAGTGTACAAAAATATATTCACACACGATAATTATGAATAGACCACGAAGCAGTGACAAGCAAAAGTGTAGTTTCTTGTGAAAAAAAAAATATGGGTAACTTGATTCAAAAAAAGGTATAAATTTTTTTTTTCGTTATTAAAACATGTTTGACGTTTCTAATTTGTTTTGACATTTCTCGCGTATTAATATTCTATTTCTCTTTGCTTTATATTATCTCTCTCTCTCTCTTTCTCTTTCAATAGTCACGTGGCAGTTTGAGTCAGAATTGTCGTGCGCTATTTCCACCCACAGATTTTGACAGCACTTGCAATAATGTCGAAATTGTGTGCGTTTATCACAATATTCAAGGACAACGTTTGCCGTTCTATTCAAACACTTTTTTGCGAAAGTTTTTTCAAGATCTAATTAAGATCTGAAATGTTTTTTGGTTTAAAAGAATTGAATTTTTATTAAACTGAAGAAGAAGGTGAAAAAAAAACCCGACGTTTCTTCTCTTGATCGACGCATAATCGACACTAACATGTTTTCGAAGTCAAATCCCGATATTTTATAATTAGCCGCTGTTGATTGCGCAATTTCGACAAAATCCCTGATTCGCGCCAACTGATTCTTTGCATTCGTTTTAAAGACTCAACAAACGACAGTGTCAATTTTGAACCAAAAAAAAAGAGACAATATTATCACTGTGTGAATAATGGATTATATCAATAAACTTTTGAATCGCGCTTCTTCGAAATCTCCCAATCGACCTATTGTACGAGAGGTATCTGTTCTCTTTGTTTTCATTTTTTGGTGATTTCTAAATTATCGATTAAATTTGCCTTTCTTTGTTATTTATAAAACACAAATATAAGTTTCTCAGCGAAACGCCCTGGATAAATTTTTGTAAATCATTTTTTCATAATTTATAATTTTTTCTAATAATCAATTCTCTTTTGTTGCAGAGTGGAAACGATTCTGCGCTTCAAAAGTCGCCAGAACATGCGGTGAAGGTGCAATTTGCGCGTGAATTTGCAGATGTGAAGAAAACAACATCCCCAACGACAGAGAGTCTCTCTTCGGCCGGTAGTTTTCAAAGTTTATCAAGTACATTAAGTTCAAAGAGTAGTAGCGGTATATGTGCAGATCATCAACCTGTGAGTCCAGGAAAAAGTGCAAACACATCATATATTAATTCTGACATTCCTGGCTTAGATGATTTAATTTCTGCCTGTGCTGATATAAAACTTAACGAACATGTTCAATTTGGAATTGGTGATTTAAGTCAAGATCAAACATTTTCATCGGCTTGTGGTGATCTTTCAATTATTGAGGAAATAGAAACGAAGGAAGTACATGTCAAGGAAGAAAATTATTTCAAAGAAAATAATAATCTTAATAAAGGAAATCTTCCACCTGAAGACTTTTTACCGCCACCCGAACAATTTCCAATACAAAGTTTCTCCTCAAACGCACCATTTGTTTCTTTCAATGACACCATTGCCAATACTCACGGTCTGAACAATATAAACAAAGATTCATTAGTGTTTTCAACTGCACTTGATTTTCAGAATTTAGCAGCACTTGTTCCAAAAATTGATGTTGATATTAAACCAATTATAGAATCCAATAACTCACAGACTGAAGAACATGTGAATTCAATTACAGAATTTGGTTTCAATGCGTCCATTGAGAGTCAGAAAAATGTGTCTTTAATTGAATCGAATAAAAACATTTCTACCTTGGAAACATCACAGTTGCCATTAATCCAAAATATTTTGAATTTAACGACTCCAAGTGATAATAATTCAGTGAATAATGAATCATCTCAATTAGAAACAATAGATTCGATAAAAGTTAGCGTAGAAAATCTTAACAACAGTGTAAAAAATCTTGAAGAAATTCCAGTTATTTTTGAAGAAAGTGTCAAACTCACTGAAGAAGAAATTCCAATAATTTCCGAACAAAGTATTAAAGTTGAAACTGAAGAAATACCAGTTAATTCAGAAAAATTCGTAATTCTTCAACAAGTTCCAATTATTTCTGAAGAAAGCATTAAACCTACCGAAGAAATTCCAATTAATACCGAACAAATTATCAAAGTTGGAACTGAAAAATTACAAGTTAATTCAGAAAATTGTGTAAAACCTACAGAAGAAGTTCCAGTTATTTCTGAAGAAAGCGTTAAACTTACCGAAGAAATTCCAATTAATACCGAACAAATTCTCAAAGTTGAAACTGAAAAATTACAAGTTGATTCAGAAAATAGTGTAAAACCTACAGAAGAAGTTCCCGTTACTTCTGAAGAAAGCATTAAACTTACCGAAGAAATTCCAATTAATACCGAACAAATTCTCAAATTTGCTGAAGAAATTCCAGAAATTGATTCAGAAAATTGTGTAAAACCTACAGAAGAAATTCCAGTCAATTTAGAACAGAATACAGAAATTTTAAATAATTCCGAACAAAGTGTAAATTTTGTTGAAAAAGTCAGCGATAATTCCAACAATATTGATTTGAATTCAACTTTTCCAATTACTCCCAACAATAGTCTTAAAGATATCAGTCAAGAATTAAAATCACCGATTCTGGAATTTCACGATAAAGTTGCAGTCACTCCAGTTTCACAAGAACATAATATTCACTCTCCAATTGATGAAACTATTGAGAAAATTTCAAATTTCGAACCCGAGAAAAAGAAATCGCCAATTCTACAGTCAATTTTGGATAAGGTTGCCGAACAACAAAAATCATTAGATGACATCTACACTGGAGAAATATCAAAAAATTTGAATCTCGAAAATTCACCAGAAGAATGTAAACGAAATTTCAATCTTTCAACAATCATTGAATCACCACCAGATTTGGAGTCTCCTCAAGAAAAAAAATTCTTGAACAATACAATTGCCCTGTCATTGGAGAAATCTCAAAAAAATAATTCAAACTCTTTGGAAAAAACCAATAGTAATGAAACAGTAGACTCATCATCGGAAATTGTTTTTCTAAAGCAATCGACTCTTGAATCAACAGTTCTCACAGTCAATGGAAATCAGCAAGAAAGTGCAAAAAGAAAAGCGCCATTACATGATAAAAGTTACGAGGACTGTGCACAGTTGAAAAATTCCTTAAATTTAGCTGATAAAAAGGAGGAGAGTCCCGCAGAAGTTATTAAAAAGGAATCTCAATTTGAACTTGGGCAAACTGAAACACCTAAACGACCCACGAAGAGGAGTAAAATACAGGAGACGGTTAAGAAAATACAGGAGGATATTAAAAAAATTGAAATTACAAAACTTAACGAATCAAGCGTCCCTGTGGAACTTGATTCAACAATTATTTTGGAAAGTTCGGAAATTGACCTTGAAGCTCCAGATCCAATTGTCCCACAAGAGGACAATTACGATACATTCAAGCCACAAAAACAAAGTACTGATCTTACAAACATTGCAAATTTTTCATTATTCGAGAAAGTTGAATTGGAAGCCCAAGCCGTTGCTCAAGATATTTATAATAAATCACTGGAAATTGTTGATGACACCGATCACTTTATAAGTGCCACCAGTGAACGTAAGTTAGGGGGGAAAAACCCTATTTTTATCATAATTATTAATACCTATTCCAATTGAAAGTTAGAATTTAATTTTCCTTATTTGGTAAAAAAATAACGTAATTTTTTTATTGAATACAACAATAATGTAAATATTGAATATACTTAGAAAATGTAAAAATTAATTATTGATGCATTTTTCCTTTCGTTGGAATAAATTTTAAAAAATTTTAAAACGAGAAATATTTCTCATAGAATAGAATTTTCTGCATAACATAATAACATGTAATAAAACACAGCCTTCCTAGGAAATCACTAATTATCCTGTTTACATGCATGTCGTTTTTTTATTTCTTACTTACCTCAAATAGAAAAATTCATAAAAAAAAAAAAATGATCCTAAATATTTTGATTAAATTTCCATAGCTGGTCCTATATTTTGGATCTTTAGCGTAAGTTTTTATTCTTAATGTAAATAAAATAAATTTTTAATTATGGAAAATAAATTATATTGGTAAATATTAAAATGTTGATATTAAAATACTGAACAGTGAATCAAAAATGACACATTATTTTTCATTTACAGTGTTTCAAGATCCAACGAGTTTCGATTTTCTATTAAATCAAGGATCCTCGAATACAAAGACACGAGACTTGAGATTTGAATCTTTATATGTCAAGTTCGATCCACTGGTAAATAACAGTATGTTACCTCAAGGTAATAGTCAAACTGAAAACGAGGTTCAAAATGAGAAGAACGAAATGCCTTCGGTGCCGTGTGCGGACACGCCAATGCGTAATCCTGCTATCGCCGCAATCGATAGACTTCTTTTCTACAGTCCAATAACAACTGGAAATAAAACGGAAGCCACAAAGGACATAAAGGTAACAAGGTCAATTACATCCATTGTCTTCAAATTCGACCAATTTCTCTTCTCTTTTCTTTCAATACGTAAAAATAATAATAAATAATTAAATATAATTTTCATCAGTTATAAAGTTTAAACAATTTACACATTTTTTTTTCTTCTATTTCAAGAAGGAGACAACTGAAACTGCTCCACCGGAAATTCCAATCGTCGACGAGAAAATGGCGAAAGAATTGGAACTTGTGAGATCTTTACTGGTGCAACATGAGGAGAAACTTGAAAAAAACGAAAAGGAACGCGAGGAAGATAAAAGAAAATATCAAAAAGATTTGAAAAAGCAACAAGAAGAGTACAAAAAATTGGAAGATAAATGCATACATTTGGAAATTCAACTCGCTGAAGAACTCGAAAGCAAAAAGCAAATGACGTAAGTATTTTTTCGAATTATGTTAAATTATGAATGTTAAAATTACAATTTTTCGGTAATTGTGATAAAAAAAAATTAAATTAATAACAGAGTTGTGCTGGACGAGTACGAGAAATCGATAAGCAGGATGGTTGCAGAGAAGGAAAAAAGGGATCTAACAGAATTTGAGGAGAAGGAAAGATTAAAAGATGATTTGCAGACTGCACATCAACATCTTAATAACACGGAAGCTGCGTTTAACGGTATTCATCAAAAATACGAGCGCGCGAAAAACGTTGTCGCTGCATACAAAAGTAATGAATTAATTCTCAAGGAAAGTCATAAAGAGAATTTAGAAACTATCGCTATGTTGGAGAAAAAATACGAGACACTCAAGGTTCACGCTATGGCACAACTTGAAAAGTATGTATTTCTATATTAACTCCCAAACTTTAAAATTATTTCAAAAAAAATTAAAATTATCAATAAACTAAATTTAAACTAATTTGTCAATTTACTTAAAAATCAAACTAATTTCTAAAAATGCTAATTATCGTCAAAAATAGTTGAACATATAATTTTAATAACAAATTTAAAGATAATTTGTGTGTTATGTAATTTCAAAGTCTCAGTGTTCAATTAAGCTAATGCACGTGATTAATTCCAGTGCGAACCATGAACTGGAGACAATTCGAAAGCACAACGACTCGGAAAACGTCAAATTGCAGGCAATGTTAAAGAAAACAGAGTTAAAGTGCAAGTCACTCGCAGATCAAGTGGAGCAAAAGACTAAAGAGAATAAAGAATTAACAAAAATTTTGGATGAAGTCATAGCCAGGGTTGGCAATGAAAATCAAGATTAGAACATTCGTGAAAGACTTAAAATAAAAAAAGAAATAATAATAATAATAAGAGTGTGTCAAGACAATTAGACCATTATTTTTTTACTCGATGGTATTTACCCCGTGAAACATGACACCAGATGTAATATTATAATGTGAAAATATTATATATTGTTTATAAATTTTTATTAATTTTTCGAAAAAAAAGCAACTTTTTATTAATTATTTATACGTTTAAGTTGTAAAATAAACTATTTTATCGCTAATAAAACGTGGCTTATTAAAAAGTATTGTCCCTTTCATTCGCAGAGAACATGAAAGCAGCACCAATAAAAAAAACAAACGAAAAAAAAACCCCCAATTGTCAATTAACAATCATTTTGTTTTTTTTTTAAAGTAGATCTTGTCGCTGGGTTCGTAACGACACAATTATTTTTGTTTTATATATTTATATAAATAACTTAAGAAAAGCATTATTATATAGCGAAACACTATTCACAATAGTTTTGAAACTTTTTTGCTAGATTTTTTTTTTTTTTTTTTTTTGATTGAAAAAAAAACGTAATTAATGAGCAGTTGCCTTTATATCAATTTTAAGCACCTGTTGCTTCGCTAACTTTAACATTCGATCACTTGTACTTCCTGGCTTTCGTGGAATATTTTTGTTCTCCAAATCAGGCATTAATTTCTTTACAGTTCGTACGAGTGTCGCGGCATGTTGCTTGAATTGTGGATGACTCATACTTATTCCTTTACTTCGTAATGCTTCCGAGACTGCCCAAAATAATTTCTATAAAAACAAAAGCATTTTTTTTTAAATAAAAATACTGACTTATTAAAATTTATTTTTTAATTTTGAATTATTAAAAAAAAAATGTTTGTCTTACCTTCCGATGTATTGTGCTGAGCTCGCTTTTTCCATAATTTTGTAAATTTTCATTTTTCGAGATAATATTACCAGTGGAATGTCGTTGTTGATTCCAGGTATTTGTTGATCGGGAATCCAAGTCCCTAGTGCAATCGAAAGATAAACTTTTCGCCCATTTGAAACGGGGATTTTCCAATTCGTCGTCATTTTTTCGTTTTCTTGCATCTCCTAAATTGACAGCTTTCATTGTATCAGAGTCATCGTCCTTCTTCGTTGGTGTTGGAAAGAGAGCCTTTTTTATTCGCTGAGGATTCAAGCCACTCATACTTGGACCAGCTTTATCGGTTGGTGGACTTTGAAATAGTGCACGTTTCGAAGTTTCCAGTTTCGATTTCCTCGGTGTTGGTCCATCCATCGATAATCTTCGCATTGCTCTTTTCTTTGCCGAACTCCTCGGACTCTTGCCCCTCGGACTTTTGCCTCTAGGACTCTTTCCCTTACTTCGTGGACTTTTTCCTTTCTTGAGAAGCGGTTTTCTACCAAACAAAAATAAGACATTAAATTTCTGTTAGGAAATTTTGAAAACTTGAAATTGATAAATAATTTTTTTAATGAAAAGATGTGGTAAATTTACCTGATGTTAAGCACCAATTGTTTCTTTTCGCCAAGACCCTGAAGATTGGCGCTGGAAAATGTTCGTCGTCTCTTTGTTAAGTAACTTAATCGTTTACCGGGACTCTGACCGCTGTTGCGTTTAGACAGAAGACTTCGTTTTCTCGCACTTCCTGGACATTGCTTCGTGAAAAATACATTGCAAGTGGATTGAGTTTCAGCGCCCACGTATCTCTCGCACATTCTCATTGACAATTTTTCAAATTCTTCAATCGGTTTATTTCTATTGTAACTAAAGAGAAGAATTTGTTAAAATTAGTAACTATTTTTATCGTGAATTAAAACGAACGTAGATTGTAAATTTTCCACTAAAATCAATTTACTTACTGTATTCCAAAGCATTTGTGCTGATAAGCTTCCGGCCAAGACATTGAAGCAGCAACATTAACACTGACAGTGTTAAAATTCGTCTGATCTGATGTTTTTAGTGTCGTAATGGAATTATCATTGCGTATAACATGTGATGTGCTTGTTGCTGTCGAAATACTTGACGTTTTATCAGTGAAAATGGAAGAAGTGTCTACTGACGCTGTACATGAAGAATCAATTGATTGATCATCAGCAGCAGAATTTGTGTGCGAAACGCTTTTTGTCTCCGAATCCCTCGATAAATCACAGGCATCAAAAGCTACACTTAAATTTCTCGAACTATTTTTCACTCGATTATGAAAAATACTAGTACTAGTTAAATTTTCCTCTTTTGCGTCGACAGAAGGAATTTCTGTTTTATTATTAGATGTTGAAGAATTCGTTTCTGGTTCCAATGGATTACACCAAAAGAGATGAGCATTTTTTCGAATATTTACAAGAAATTCGCTACAATCACTTTGACAGATTGTATGCTTCGGTGGTGGTGGTACACCGCTGAGATAACGATTTATACTGCTCAATAGATTATTATCAGATTGTGTAACAAGTTCCTGTTGAGTTTTCGGTTTTGGGGAATTTGTCGTTATTGAAAATTTATTTCTTCCCGCGCCACCTCTGAAACTTGCTGAAGCCTTTGAATTGTCCAGGTCATCATCACTATCGCTATTAAACATTTCTGGACTGGAGACTTCTTGTATCACCTCCAACTTCGCCGATGTACTGTTTGATTCATCGTAACAACAATCCATGGCATCCTCATTGACATAAACTAGTCTCTCTCCCAAAACAGTATTGTTGCAAGTTTGTTGTGGTTCATCACTTAAACTCTTGTCGGATGTACCTGCATGTTTTTAAAGATTTTTAATTAAATATAATACATTGTATGACATTTGTTAATAAGATTTAAAAAAAAAATCTTAAAAAGATTCATGTATATTGTTTCAGAAAATTGAAAAAGTTAGGTTATGTTTTGTTTACTTTTGGAATTTTCTTTTTTATATTATTCTAATACGCATTTTTTAAACTTACCCAATGTCGATGAACTGATAGCTAAATCTTCTTCCAAAATTGAAGAACTATGCTTAGTTAGAGTAATAGTCATGTTCAAAAGATTGTTTCTTCAGAAATAGAATTTCTAATGAGCCAGTATATATATTTATATATTTGTGTATATATAACGTGTTGAACACGCATATAAGATAAAATTATTTAACAAATAAGCAGTACTTTTAACAATTGCATACTTATCACACGTCTATTAACTTTCCCCCATTTTTAAAACTTAAAATACCTCCAATTTTTAACATGAAATATCAAATAATTGACATTTTCAATTTAAAAAGATCTGATAAAATCTCAAGATTTTAATATACACACGTAGACAGGTTTTGTTATGGAAGATTTCGTTGAAGCTTGAGTTATATTTCCTCTCATTCACACAAAATAATAACGAAAAGTAGAAAAAGAAATGAATAATTCTTATTTCTCGTGTGCACTGAACAATGGATGAAGATTTGAATACACTTTTTTCAACAAAAGGCACGATTTTTATTGACTTCTTTTAATTATTATTCCATAGCAGCCATTATGCGATACAACGTATTCAACGTACACTTTATGAGAAATTTTTGATTACTAAAATGAAATATTTCACAAATATATTGAAACATTACCAGAAATTCAATATTTCCAAAGACAAATAATCAAAATTTCATGTAAAAACAACACGGTAAAGTGAACACATATGTTTTATAAATTTTATAGCGTGAATTTCTCCCGACAATAATTAAAAACCTTTTTATTTTTGTTTTTAATTGAAAAGAAGTAATAAAAAAAAATACAGAGAAACGTCATTGCGCATGCGCATCTAGGTAATTGTGAAAAATTTCCTGAAATTTCTCGAGAAAGTTTAGAAATTTTACCAGAAATTTCTTCTCACCTTTTCGAGCGGGAATTTGAAATTAAAATTTATCAAATAAAGATGGAAAATAATTATTTAAAAATTATATTGAAAAAAAACAACTATTATTGTTAATAAATTAATAATAATTAAAAGAAATGAAAATATTTGAAGACTGTGTTCTTTATTCACACTATAACGGTTATGTACAAATAAAATGTAAATTATAATCCACAGCTAATTATTATAATTATTGTTGCGGCTTAATTCAAGCACGTTGGTATGTAATTACAATTATACATAACATGCAAATATCGTACCACAATGTCATTTCACAGGGCTGGAGTGAAATAATTAATATTATAAAAATTTATTATCCACATTTCTATAAGTAAATTTACTTATAATATTAAATTGTTAAATTCTCCTGTAAATAAAATTGTAGCATTATTGCAATATAAAAAAAATAAAATAACATTGATCTAATTTTTTTTAATCTTAATGAAGTATTTCTATTCTAATTTAAAAAAAAAAGAAAAAAAAATCTATAAATTTATAACATAACATTGAAAATATGACATTTTTAAATTAATAATCCTTTCTTTATTATTACTATATAGAAAATGCAAAACAGTTTTTGTTAAAATTGAACGAAAAAAACTGTTTTTGCAAAAAATAAAATCAACTACAAACAAAGTAAATATTTAAGTATATATGAATAAAATAATGAAAAATATAATTTTTGCTACTCAAACAAGAAAAATCACTTTTAATTTACATTTTTCCATTAAAAAATAATCTAATAAGTTCAAAAACAAAAAAAAGTATTTCATTTTACTTGTTGATGTTTTTGAAATTTCTTCCAATTGTTTTTAACACAAATTTTAAATATTATTTTTTTAAAAAAATATTTTCACTACTGTCTCTAAAACTAAAACTTTTTTTTTGTATCCATTCTCGACATTTTCAAACCATTGTCGATAAACTGTTGAATTTAACTTATTATTTAATAAACAATTTTCATTATTTCAAGCTCTTGTAATGAAAAACATGTGAAATAAATGAATTAAATAGAACATTTTTTTTTGAAAATACAATTGTGAATAATTTCCAGCCCTGTTTTTCGCGCAGATTTTTCTTTTTAAAATATTACAGAATCTTAATTTATAAATTGTATATCTTGCGTCTTCACTTTGAAGGAATAAAATTCGATGTAAGGTACACTGAAAAAAAATTTATTTGATTCAAATAACCGATTACTTGTCTATTATCATTTGATAATAGACAATTAATTATTTACTTGAACCAAATAATTTTTATTTAAATCAAATAAACTATAATTGAATCAATAATTTCTGTATTTGAATCAAATACCATTTAATTGATTCAAACAAAGTTTAATTGATACAAATAATATTTAGTAATGTAAATTCTTTTACAGAATAATATTTTTTTAATTAACTAAATTTACATTTGCAAAAAAAAAGTAAAACTAATCACCATCGAATTTTAAATTGCTTGATAGAATTCTTTTTTCTTAGAAAATCTGTTTTAATGCGAAAAATGTATTTTCAAGACAGAGATCTGAAATTAATGAAGAAATTAATAATTGAAGTTTAACAGTTTGTTTCGCAACTAATTTACAATATTTAAGAAACTGAAATAAATATTTCTGTATAGAATGGAGAAAAAAAATTTACATCCTAATAAATCAACTGCAATGTTTCAACTATCAATTTCTTTCATACTTCAATTATTCACAAATTGCTTATATATAATAATGGGATAATTCATGTGAAATTGACAATCGAAACTTGAATTCAGAAAATATATTTTTCCTTCTTTTTTATTTCGATGCTGTGCGCAAAATTTCTATAGCATCACGTCGAAATAAAAAACATTGAAAAAAAGAGAAAGAATAATATTTTTACTGGAATTCAATTTTCAATTGTAAATTTCAATTCTTGTATTCTACTTAAGGAAGAATCTGACAAAAGATAAAAATTTATAATTAAAGGCTATTTTATTCAACAAAAAAAAAAAGAAAAAATATTGGACTACTCTACACTGTCGGATTCTTTCTTAATTTGATACAGAGAAAAATAGATAATGAAAAATATCTCACGCTTTTAATATTTTTGATCAGTCCAAAAAAAAAATAAATGATTAATCCGTTGAGCAACCAGGTGGATCATTATAAAATTTCCTGTACTCATAGATTTAATTTTTGTTTCTTTCATCTCAGGACGATGAGGTTATGTCCTCGAATGGACGTCAACATCAATAATTCCTTCATGGAGATGTAAAATGTTTTTTGGTTTTCATAGAAAACAGTGTGACATGGTCTAATACGATGAACTCTCCAACGATTAAGACGTGGTGAATATTTTCGTACCTTCCGGCAGGATGACTTCTTCTCCAACATCGGCAAGAGTCACTGTCAATGGCAAAATGAGAGGCATGAGAATTTCCTGATGCTGCATAACATGTTGAGCTGTCATTGGTTCCGCTTGTCTCGCAATTGTGATTGTCTTAATATTCTGTGACTTGATCAACGGACTTTGAACAATAGTTTGGTGAATCTTTTGCTGTTGTTGTTGTTGTTGTTGATGTTGTTGCTGCTGCTGTTGTTGTTGTTGCTGCTGCTGCTGCTGATGTTGTTGTATCTGCAAAGCTTGTTGTTGTGGCACTTGAGAAACAAGTTGAGCACGATTTTGATTTTGGAGCATATTTTGCTTGCACCGTTTACTGTGAGCGTAACGACTGCCATTATTGTTGAATCGTCGATCACAGGTGGGACACGCGTACGGTCTTTGGCCGGTGTGAATGAACACGTGTTCCTTGAGTGACTTGAGACGTCGGAAATTTTTCGGACAAAATTTACAATGATACTTGGCCTCGCCAGTGTGTGATGTCAAATGATTGGCGAGTGTATCGGCGCGTGCAAAAGCTCGCGAGCAAAATTGACAAATGTACGGTCGTTCCTGGGTGTGTGTTCGCATGTGCATTTTCAAATATGCGTTTGTTGTGAATGGTCGTGAGCACACCTCGCAAACATAAGGTTTGATTCCATTGTGAGCGCGTAAATGAGCGATCAATGTTGTCGATTGAGTGAAACTCTTGGAGCAAATTTCACACAGGAATCGCTTTGAACTGTCCGTCTCTTTATTCTTCTTGAAATTACGATCGTGTTTCGAGAGATGATTCGTTAATTGTTCCTCCTTGATGAAACGTTTCGTGCAACGTGTACACTTGTAGGGCTTAATCATATTGTGCTTGGCTACATGTATCTTCAAATGTTCACGACGATAGAATTTCTTTGGACATATATCGCACAGGTATTTCTTGCCCTCGTGCACTTGAATGTGTCGCAAAAGACCCTTTCGTGACGTGTATTGTTTATTACATTCCGTACACTCGAGACCAACAATATCCGTTCGTCTCTTTCGGGGAACTTTTTCACCTGATTTTCTCTCCTCGGGCCTTGGTTCGATTTCACGTAAATCCTCCTCGGTTAATATTCCCTCGGTCACGTGTTTTGCGCGATGCTCACGTAATATTTCATTATTCTCAAAACTGTCACCGCATATGTTGCACTTTCGGACTTGATCGGGATTCTTTTCAGAACACTTGTCATAATGAGCTTTGAGCTTATCTTTTCGATAAAATTTCACATTGCAAATGTCGCATTCAAAATTTGGCTCCTCATGAAGAAGTTGATGCCTGAGGAGGGATTTTTTTGTACTGTATCGCTTCTTACAGGTGGGACACTCGTGATTGTCCATTGGCCAATCGAGACCACTTTCAAAATCATCGTCACGATCGTCAGTGTCTTCATCGTCTTCGAGGAATTTCTCTGGATCCTTTTTCTCTTGTTTGATTTTGTCCTTTTCACTTTTTTCATCCTTGACATGTAATTCCATGTGTTTTGTCAACGACTGCTTTGAACTGCATTTTTTATTACAAGTTTCGCATTCAAAAAGTTTTTTATTGTACGTTCTCTTTGTTGGGGATTTTGTTTCTTCACGATAATTGATGTCTTTCTTCTTGGCGTCCTCGTCATAATCGCTTTCGTCTTCAATTTTAATTTTGTCAATTATCTTCTGCGCTGCTTTCGCGGCGACTCGCTTTAATCTTTTATTTGGATCGTATTCTTGTCCTTGGAGAATTGTCTTGTGACTCGTCGCTATCAAATGATTACGTAACGTGAGTTCATTGCCGAAAACTTTATTGCACTGAGTACATTTAAATGATTTTGGTCTTATGTGACTTTCTAAATGTTTTGACAACTGCTCCCGTTTCATAAATTCGTTACCACAAACTTTACATGTGAATTTATTTGCATGTGTCTCAATGTGTTTTAAAAGGGATTTTTTGTATGAGAACACCAATGGACAATGTGGACACTTTAATTCATTCTTTTGATCCATCTCATCCTTGTCATCAATGACATTCCATTCCTCGGCGTCTTTTCGTAAATCTTCCTCGGTCAATACACCCTCGGTGACGTGTTCAATTCTATGCTCGCTCAACTTCTCCAATGATTCGTATTCTACGTCACAAACTGAACATTTTAAATTTATATGCTTGACTCCGTGTTTTTGGAGAGCTCGCTTATTGCTAAACTTCTCAGGACACTTTTCACATTGATAAATTTCTGATTCCTTGTCATTTTCCGATTCGGAATCATTAATATCCTCGACGCTTGTTTCTAAAGCACTGATGGAATTCACATTTTCAACGTAATCGATAGAATCATCATCCTCATGAAAACTGTCACCTGTTGACATAAATTCACTCTTCTTGACGTCTTTCTCTTTTTCATGTTGTTTTATATGTTTGTTGAAGGAAATTATGTACAGATATTCTTTACCGCAATATGGACATTTATTTGCTTTCTTTCCAGATGGCGGCGTTTTTAATGGTAATAATGACGATTTTTGTGGTGTGACAGGAATTTTCTGCGAAGGCATTGGTTTTTGTTGAACGACAGTCACTTTTTGCGTTTTATTGTCAACTTTCTTCAGAGAAAGAGTTCGTCTCACCTCCTCGTGTGAGTGCATGTGTTCCTTTAAAATTCCCTTTGATAAAAATTCCTTGTCACAAAGATAACACATGAAGAAGACTTTCTCAGATTTATCATCCTGTGTTTTCTTCAAACGTGAACTTAAATTCAAATTTTCGAAATAATTCTCCTCATCGGAATTGTGTTCCGATCCGGTCGATCGACGAATTACTTTACGTTTACTACGTCGTGTTTCATTTTGTGGCAATTCATGTTCCATTTGTTCAACCGAATCATCCATTGGGGAATGTTCTTGATCCTGATCCTGTTCCATTTCTCTTTCCTTTTCTAGAGACGAATATTCCATGGATTCTTGGGTATCAGCGAAAGGCTCATCATTATTAAAATCGTCATCACTCATTTGCGAGCATTCCTGATGATCAAGGTAATTTTGTTCCGGAATATTCTCAGACTCAACGTCCTGGAGATTTTCATCCTTGATGCCACGTTGTTGATCGGAAAAATTGTGCACTGATTGGGAAATTTGTTGCAACTGGAGTAATTCGTCATTTGGTTGTTTATCGAGATCATCAGTTAGATCATCATCTTGGAGTTGCTCTTGTAAATGTTCTTCTTGTAAATGTTCTTCATGAAGATGTTCTTCTTGCATTTGTTGTTCTTGTAAATGATGCTCCTGTAAATGATGTTCTTGTAGATGATGTTCCTGTAAATGATGTTCCTGTAAATGATGCTCTTGCAAATGTTGTTCTTGTAAATGTTGTTCCTGTAAATGTTCCTCTTGTAAATGTTGTTCCTGCAGTTGCTCTTCCTCTGGTAACTCTTCTTCTTCTTCTAATTCATCCTCGTGTAATTCTTCCTGAAGTTGCTCTTGCAAGTGCTCTACACCTGAACAAAAATCTTTAATTGTACATAATTAATTTATGAAATGTGTCTTTTCTAATACTAGTGCGAAATAACAAAAAAACGAGATAATTAAGATTTGTGTAAAATAAAAATATATTCACCGTGCTGTAACATGCTCTCTTGTTCTGCAATTTTTTCAACTTGTAAAAGTGCAAGATGATCTTTTAAGAGAGTGTCTCTGCCATCGTCGTGTAATGATTCTGTTGCCTCGACATATTCACCATTATCATTAATTTCACGCCTTACACGCGTTCTCTCTCCCTCTAAATGAACTTCCACGTCATTAAAAAATAACTCTTCTTTTATGTTCAAAGTGTCAAATTTTTCTCTCAACACATTATCAGCTTGCTCCACTTGTAATTTAAAATCATAGGCAGCTTCTAGTTTATCGGCACAATCACAACAAACTTGTCCTGGTAGTCCATCACCCGGTAACATCTATTTTTAAAAGTTTAAATATTATTTTTAATAAATTCTACTTCCTTAACAATATGTTAACTAATATTGAAATTATCATATTACCTCCTTTTAAAACTTGATTGTTTAAATCAAATTCTGTTTACAAAACTACATTATTGTTTTTAAATTTCAACATTTTCAAAGTTTCAATTTCAAACATTGTTCAATTCAAAACAATGTTTAAAAAATTAATTTTTATGTTAAATTCAAAAATCAAAAAAATTCTTTACCATAATCCAGAATAAGATTAAATTATTTAAATTAAATTACAACAAAACAAGAAATTAAATGTTGGGAATTAATCAGCTGAGAATATTTATAGGAAATATCAGATTATAAACAGAAATTTGATAAAACCAAAAGAATAGACGCCCCTGGAAAATTTGAAAGGTGAAAACAGTGCGAAGTTTGTGGAACATTTACTTTTAAAGAAACAATTGAGAAACAAAGGATAATGTTTAAATAAATTCTTTAGACGACAAATAGAACTTTCAAATTAGGGTAGTGTGCTTAATAGAGAGTAATTCATCAACTTTGAATAAAGATTGTAACCTCGCCAAGTATATGTCTAACCTTAATGTTGGTAAAGCTCATGGCCTTAGCGGACAATGATGCGACCCCATTATCATGGAAAAGGTCTCGCATTAATAAATTTCCAAGCAAACAAACTCTACATATTTCCATTGCAGAAACAATTCCCTCTTCATTTTGCGGTGACTCCGACGTATTTATTTCAACGGCGTCCATGTTTTGTTTGGTATATCTGGAGGGCCAGGCCAGGCCCTCTTTGATGTGCCCTGATCTCTGATCGATGTAAAATTAGCACTTGCACAATAAAAACATCAATTTTTCACTGTCGTGGAATAGTTTAATAGTTGACGTCTTTCACACGCTATAGCTTTGAAAATTGTAACGAGATTGCAGTTTTGTGAAAAAAATTTTCTTGCACCCTTTGCACTAATTGATAAAAATGGTGCCTGAATGTTGGTGTTGTTTGTTTTATAAATATGGCGGCTGAAGTCACCTGATTGGTTGCTGCTCATAGCCTGTTTATAAAATTTGTATTTGTAACTTTCATTTAAATTTGTATATAAAAACATAAAGATTACCTTTATTTTGATTAAAAAATATATGAATATCATTTTTGAGACAGTAACACAGTAAATTTTTTTACAAAAACAGTTTCAGTTTCATTATTAGTTTCAAATGGGGCGCGCTCAATAACCAATAAAATGCAGAAACACGGCGCAGGCGTTTATGGAACAAAGACATGTGATTGGTAGCACTGCCCTTTATTTTATGACGTCATGTGGAAAAACCTTAATCGCGCATGTGCGATTGTTTATTTTAAATTCTCTAATTTATTTGCAATTTTTATTTACTTACTTTGACATCTTTTACATTTTATAATGTTTAAAACTTTCCCTTTATGTGGAATATGTAATATAACCTAAAATTTTATAATATGGAAAGTAGTTTCTGATTTTCATCTGTCAATGATGTAAACGATGTAAACAAAAAAATGGCGATGTGGCATCTTGACAACTGCACGGTAATCGTGGCAATGCTTTAAACGCTCTCTAACCTCCAAACGTTTACCATTCAAGAAAAAACGATATCCTTATTAAGAAAATTAAAAATGTATTCATGTAATTAATTATTGTATTTTATCTTGATAGAGATAAAATTCGATTTTAGAAAAATTCATTTTGATATGAATGTGCGTGAGTGTTAAAGATGAGGATATTATTAACGTCTTTTGGTGTCCTAATATTTTTAAACGTATGGACTACTTCGTCGGCATGGAACAACGACGACCTGGAGGTCTTCGACGTCGTCGAGGAAGTCAATCAGAATTTTTACGAACTTATGGGCATACCGCAGGTTAATATTTTCAATCAGATAACTGATATTTGTCAATAATAAATTGCCTTAAAATTGTTGAATAATTTCTTAATTGTTTCGAAATAAAATACAAAATATTCTGCTTATATTTACATATGTTAGTATTTCAGTTTAATAACTTTATAATTTCTTGATTATAGAATGCGAATTCGTCTGATATTAAGAAAGCTTTTAGAAGATTGTCATTGCAATTGCATCCGGACAAAAATCCTGCAGAAGATGCCGAAATAAAATTTAGAAATGTAAGTCCTAAATTATTATTACTGTTATTATATTATAAATTATATTATAAATAAATATAAATAAATTTAGAATATAATTTTTTTGAAAAGAAAATATTAAGTAATCTAGCAGATGAACATTTTCATTTTTCAATTTTACTGATTGGAGTAAATAATTTATCAATATGAAAGGATCATCAAACTCTCCGATTTTTCCTCCTACTTTAAAAATATTACTTATAAATTTTTATCAGTATTATAGATTTCTTACGTCACTTCTTTGTTTGCATTTTATTATCTTTGAATTTCTTTTCTAAATTAAGTATCTTTTTAGCATTGTGCTTTTTCGTTTTGTAATAAAATTTCATAGATAACATATGGTCTGCTGAATGTGATAAAAAAAAGAAATTGTGTTTTAAGCTACATAAATAAATTTTGCATTTTCATTGAAAAATTGTAAATTAAATAATATTTTTTTTCAGTTAGTTTCAGTTTATGATGTATTAAGAGATGCAGGTAAACGAGAGCGTTACGATGATGTTCTCATTAATGGATTGCCAAATTGGCGATCCGCAGTCTATTATTATCGCCATGTGCGAAAAATGGGATTGCTCGAAATGTCCATTATTTTATTCATTGTCATAACAATTGGCCAGTATCTTGTGGCTTGGGCTGCCTACTTTGAAAAAAGATACACCTATGTAAGTAAAACAATTTATTTCTTTTAAAAAAAAATATATATAAAAAGATCCGTACAAAAATAAATTTTCTGCATTGTTTATTAAAATTTAAATAATTTATGATGATTTAAGATTTGATTTAAAAATAATAATGACATTTCAGGAACAAGTACTGGGCAGTAAATTGCAAAAAATGCAAAAAAAGAATCGAAAAGGTAAAATGGATGTTCCCGATCTTGCGGAAATATTAGAAAAAATTCCAACACCAAGTATGTGGAATACTCTTCCATTTCAATTACCAAAGTGGACTTATGCGTCCATTGTTGGTATTCCATCTACAATTAGTGGTATTTACATGTTTTTTGAAGAAATGAAACGTAGGCGAAAAGAAGAGGAAGAAGCACTGTGAGTAATTTTCATAAATTTCGAATGAAACAAAGAAATAAAAATATATAATATTTTTAGAGCACAAGAAAACGAAGAACCAGAACCTGAACCAGTACCACGTGGTCCAAGAAGAAGAAGAGCTGTTTTTACGCCCCAGGAGCGCAACGATAGTGTCAAAAAAGAAGAGAATAAAACTAACAACACCACAAATCACACTAATGAGAAACCAAGAATGGCAGGTGGATTATGGACAGATGATGATATATTAGAATTAATTAAACTAGTGAAAAAATATCCAGGCGGTACTACTGACCGATGGGAAAAAATTGCAGAGATGATGAATCGTTCAGTTCATGAAGTTACACATATGGCAAAAAAGGTTTTCAACTTGAAAAAAATTAATTATCAATAATAGTTGAAAGAAAAGAATAGAAGAAATTTAATAATTTATTATACTAATTAATAGTTTAATGTGAAAAAATTTTTTGTCTTTGCAAATATTCAGGTAAAGGACGAGGGATTAAAACCCGGTCAACCAGCTGAGGAAAGTCCTTTAGAGGAGCAAGCAAAAAAAGTGAAGACTCGCGTAGAAACTCCTGAAAATCTTTCAGAATGGACACAGGATCAACAAAAAGCTTTGGAGGCTGCTTTGATAAAGCATCCGAAAGGTGGTTCGACCGATAGGTGGGAAAAAATATCCAGTTGTATTCCAGGAAAAACAAAGGTAAATATAAATTAATAAATGAAATATAAATTGATGGAGCTAAATTGATTATAATTAATTGTTTTTTCACATTATAGGAAGAATGTCAAGCAAGGTATCGTCAATTAGTGGAAATTGTCAAGAAAAAGGTACATACTCAATAGATGTTTGCTGGGACCCAATAGAAGAAATTATCATATTTATTGATTCAGTATGTTACCAATTTTTGTTATTTTCCAAGCGTTTTCGTTTTTTGTTATGCAAGTGGATTTGAAATTGAATTTTCCAAAGAAGAGTTTTTTTCACTATGAGCGAATTTTAGTTTTCTTTTTCTTTTTTTTTTTAATGTAGAAATTTTATTTAACTTTAATACTTCAAGATGGATGTTGAAACGTTTTAATATAGAATTTTTATTTTTCAAAATGGAAACCGATTTTTTTTTTATTTGTTTTGTTTAACATTACGGACATTAATTCTATTGAATTGCAACTTAAAATATAGAGATAAAGAATTAAAGTAACTAAATACAAGTTAAAAATTGATTTAAATAGAAAATTGTTAACAGGGATGTATTTATTTAATAAATTAAAAATTTAATAACAAAGAGGAAAAAAGACTGAAGAGGCGTGACAAAGGCCTCTTATTTTCAAAATCAATTGTCCCATAAACAAATTCATAAATTATTAACTTTTCTATTTTTTATGTACATTTGATTAACAGAAAAATAATTGAAAATAATATTTAAAATGAAAAATTATACAAATCCAAATGATATATTATGCTTCTACGATGTATTAAATTTTCCTCAAATTACGTTACTAGATAACTACATTCAACGCTTTTCAATATTTTAGATTTAATGTTAATTTTTTTTACGAATTTTTAGAATTATTTATTTTCATGTATTATGACGCAATTTTCATATAATAATGATTTATCTTTAATCAAAGCGCAATAGTAAAAACACGTCTTTCACTTTTTGACAAATGTAAATAATTATTAAACGCCTCTTTGTAAATACGGTGTGTATTGTGAAATTTTCGATTTCTTTAGCAGTGTAATATTTAACGTCCAATTAATTGCGTTCGCAATACAAATAGAAAATAATCTAAATGTAAATATTTTATAAATTATTGGCATTTTAGAATATTTTACTTCCGAAGTGTAATAGAAGTTTACATTATAGTAGCAAATAATAAGAGTTTATTCGAATGCACATTATTGTTTATTTAATTATCCTATCTGTGATTTTGTTAAATTATTTACTTTAACTACTTTTATTTTAAAATTTAAATTAATAATTCATCCCCGCGCAAAATGACATATTTCGGAGTTTTCAATAATAGGACATGTGGATTCGCCTTTGGGTGTTTATTTTTGAAGGTTGGTAGTTTTGTTTCTCCTTTGTATGTTTGTATATATTTCATGATTTCATTCATTCATAAATACATATATAAAAATACACATGTAAATTCAAGTATAACTATCATTGTATTAGTTTGTACAAGTGATTATTGTGTTGCTGACAGTTCTTAGTATTTTTGTGATTATTTTGCAAAATTTAGGTACATAAAATTATAATATTTATATAAAATTGAAAAAATTCTTTCGTTTCATAACCTAAAATTCAATTAAAATGAATTATCATATATGATTTTTCGTTAATATTATAATCTTAACCTCAAAATTGTTTGAAACTTGGTAAAAATATCCCAAATTTAATTCAAAATATCTATTATTTTATTGTTTGCAACTAAATTAAGTTTAAAAAAAAAATTATACCACATTTTTTCAAAATGTAACAACTTATTGAACGTAATTTTAATTACTTTTTATTTGTTTGTTGATATAATGTATCAACAATTTGTTATATTTGATATTTAAATACATTTTGGAATAATGTTTCATGAATTAATATTACTATTAAATTAATTAATTTAAAATAAATTTAATAATACAATTTATATTTGTAAATAGTATAAAGTATTTTTTTGTAGTTTCAGGATGAGTTACCACCGAGGAGGTGGTAACAAACCGAAAGGTTTTGGTTTTGCAGGCTTCCAAATGACGGGATCTAAACGAAGTGGAGCCAATATACCACCTCCAAGTATTAATTCAAATTTAAGTAAACAAGGATATCACACAATGAATTCAATAACAGAAAATGCTCTTTCGGCTTGTTGGGGTGTTCCGAAGAAACGCAGTAAAACTGAGGAAGAGTAAATATAGTAATTTTAGTTAAAATTGAGAAGAAATTGTGTAGATTATTTTAGAATTATATTTCTAATAATGTATATTTACAATTTTCTTTTGTAGATATTTCGACGATGACGATGACGCACCAACCTCTTCTTTGGAATATATTCCAGCACCAGGTTCGCCGACTTATGAATTAATGAAAAAAGCCGAACAAAAGAAGGAAAGTGACAGTGATGAAGATCCTTTGGACGCTTTTATGGTTGGAATCGAAGCTGAGGTGAAAAAGAATACTTACGAAGCGGAACTTGCCGAGGAAGAGAAAAAAGAAGAGAAAAATAAAGGATTCCGACAAGACATCGATGGCGAAGACAACGAAGAAAGTTATTATAGATACATGGAAGAAAATCCAACGGCTGGATTACAGCAAGAAGATTCCGATCAGGAAATTGAATACGACGAAGATGGAAATCCAATAGCGCCAGCTAAGAAAAAAGAAATTGACCCTTTGCCTCCAATTGATCATAGTGAAATTGAATACGAACCTTTTGAAAAAAACTTCTATAATGTCCACGACGAGATTGCAGTATTGAATAAACAACAAGTTGACGAATTACGAAAAACATTAGGAATTAAAGTTTCCGGTCCTTCACCTCCATTCCCCGTGACGAGTTTCGGACATTTTGGTTTTGATGAAGTGATGATAAAGGCAATTCGCAAAAATGAATACATTTCACCGACACCCATTCAAGCACAAGCAGTTCCAGCGGCTCTTGGTGGTCGAGACATAATTGGAATTGCAAAAACCGGAAGTGGTAAAACAGTGGCTTTTATTTGGCCAATGTTGGTCCATATTATGGATCAAAGAGAGTTGAAACAGGGCGATGGTCCTATTGGCTTAATTTTAGCACCAACTCGAGAATTATCTCAGCAGGTATTATATTCTCTTTTTATTTTATCTATTTAAAGTAATATTAATACAAATATACTGATAATTTCATTTATTTAGATTTATCAAGAAGCGAAAAGATTCGGAAAAGTGTATAACATTCAAGTTTGTTGTTGTTATGGGGGTGGGAGTAAATGGGAACAAAGTAAAGCTCTCGAAGGCGGAGCAGAAATTGTCGTTGCAACTCCTGGTAGAATGATAGATTTAGTCAAAATAAAAGCGACAAATTTACAGAGAGTTTCATTTTTAGTTCTTGACGAAGCTGACAGAATGTTTGACATGGGATTTGGTGAGGAAAATTCAAAAAATTAGTTTTTTATCATTTTTATTTTCTGAGTATTATTACCTATTAATTTATAATTATTATAATTTAAAAATTTCAGAACCACAAGTTCGATCAATATGCAATCACGTGAGGCCGGACAGGCAAACATTATTATTCAGTGCAACTTTCAAGAAAAAAGTAGAAAAACTCGCACGTGATGTTTTGACAGATCCGGTGAGAATAGTGCAGGGTGATGTTGGCGAAGCAAATACAGATGTGACACAAAATATCGTCATGTTTTATAATAATCCCACTGGAAAATGGAATTGGTTATTGCACAATATCGTTGAATATCTCAGTTCTGGTAGTTTATTAATTTTTGTTACCAAAAAGGTAAATATTCTAAATTACAATGATTTTTGTTTTGTTTATAAACATTTTAAGTGACATTTATAGATTTGGTTCTTCACACGCGGCTTCTTTTATAGCTGAATGCAGAAGAATTGGCGAATAATCTTAAATTAAAAGAATACGAAGTAATGTTACTTCATGGAGACATGGACCAAATCGAAAGAAATAAAGTGATAACCGCTTTTAAAAAGAAGGAAGTTAGTATATTGGTTGCGACAGACGTTGCAGGTGAGACTCATTTCATTTTTTTTTAAGAACTTATTTAAATTTATTATATATATATAAATTTAATAATTTAATTTATTTTGTTTAGCTCGAGGATTGGATATTCCGCATATCAGAACGGTGATAAATTATGACGTGGCTCGTGATATTGATACTCACACTCATAGGATAGGAAGAACTGGAAGAGCTGGTGAAAAAGGTACAGCGTATACCTTGGTAACGGAAAAAGATAAAGAATTCGCAGGTCACCTTGTGCGAAATCTTGAGGGAGTGAATCAAGAAGTACCTAAAAGTTTGATGGACTTGGCACTGCAAAGCTCTTGGTTCCGAAAATCGAGATTTAAAGGAGGGAAAGGAAAAAGTTTGAATGTCGGTGGAGCAGGTCTTGGATTCAGAGGGAAAGCAGAAATACCTCAGGATCAGGTATTGCATTTATTATATAAACAATTAATTTATCGCAATAAACGTTAATATAATATTTTATATTGTTTAGAGTGGAGGTCCTTCAACGCAACAACAAAAGGATATAAGTGAAGTTGTTAAAAAATTAGAGAAACAAGGACCAGGAAGCGATCGACTTTCAGCTATGAAAGCGGCTTTCAGAAGTCAATATACGTCTCAGGTTTGCTATTTTCCTTACTTTTTCTTTAATTTTACAAACTGTATTTTACAAAAAGTATCCAAAATTAAAATCAACGTTATGTATTATTCTAAATTAACGAATTTATTTAATTACAGTTTAGAGCATCATCAGATCACACCTGGGAGCAAACAATTGTTCCACCGTCAATAATTATGCCTCCACCTCCTCCAATAATGGCAAATAGTTCTGAGGAACAACCGGAAGATCAGGATTCAAGTTCATTAGGAGCAGAAAAATCTGAACGAAAAAGAAAAAGAAAGAGTCGATGGGAGTGATTACTGGTTTTCGGAGCATACAAACTATGTATATACATCATTTCTCATGAAGTACTGTGGTAATGATGTTTTATTTGATTTTATAATAAATCTTAATTTTAAAATCGTACATGCTAGATTATTGTTTTAAAAAAACAATAATTTCACAGTCCATGACAAAAGAAATTTTAATTTTTTAATAATTAAAAATTAAAACACCTGACAAATATTTTCTTTTTAAAATTAATTAATTTAGATATAGAAAAAATAGTTTAAGAAATAATTGAAGTTGATATTTTGATTTATTTTTTATTTTCTAGAATAGCTGATTAATTATTTTTATCATTACAATTACATCTTATCTTATTATAAAAGTAGATTCTTGAAAATCGATTTAAAAACGTTATCTACAATATTTCGAAAAACCAGCATCCAGTAAAAAAATAACCAGAGCATTTGCATTGCTTTTGGAAATGAACGAAAGCAATTGTTTTTTTTGGTAATAATTATTAACTGATTTTTTTTCTTTACAACAATGTGGGTCACTGATTATTTATTTAGGGCTCCGCTATTTTTCGAGAAGACACACTGAATTAAAATATTAAGGAAAACATTTAAATTTTAATAGTTTTAAAAATAAAATAAAAATTTATCTAATTGATTCATTTAAATTAATTTTTCTTCTTATTGAAATTGATTTGGAAATTATAAATTGACATTTTTTTTACTTCAATCAGTGCAGTGCGCCATGTATGTATTACTAATTTTATAACTATTGATATTAATACTTAATCAGGGTAAGATATAATTAGCGCAAAATAATTAAAACTCAGAAATATAATTTTTATTTTAAAAAATTAAAAATCTTAAAGAACATTCATCTGTTTACAATTCGACACTATTCTTGTAATTATGAAACACGTGCGTCCATTGAAACTTGTGATTTGCTTTTAAACGTGAATCACTTTGTTTTCTTTTTATGGAATAGTTGACCATGATCATGGAATTACACTACGTACGCCGAAGTTGTCTAATAATTATTCGCGAGAAAAATTGCTTTGCAATTCAGAAAAGATTTTTATTTCTATATTTATTTACAAAATATAATTGTCCAATTTGCATCAAAATTTTTAACTAAATCGAAAATTCTATATATAGACTTCTAAGAAGAAATTCGCAATTTTTGTTTTTCATTTCAAAAAAGAATTCTCTTCATTTACAACAAAAAAAATAGACTAGAATAAAAATTTTTTATTGTTGAAATTTATCGCATATTTAAAAAAATGTTTTTACCTAAATTTAAAATACATGAATCGCAGTTCTTTGATTAAAAATTGTTTCTGGTGGCGGAATTATACATAGAATGATGAATGCCTTTTGAGTTTAATTGAAGCTATTATAATTTTCATATATTATTATTGTCAACTTCCATTATTGGAATGTTTTTCAAGGACAAAAAATTCCATTTCAAATTTCCTGAAGAAATCACAATTTTTTAAAAATAAAAATAGATATACTTCTGAGTATAGAAATAATTAATATAATATAAAAAAAAAAGTGTAAACATCATTGAGACATATATTTAAAAATATTTAGTTTGAAAAATTCAAATATTTTCTATTTTAAAAGCACATACCTGCAAAATTATAATTAATACGAATTGATAATGCAACTCGTATTATCAAAATGTAGAAAAGAAAGCGTAACTATATATGCGCATTTTACAAATAATATACATTTTTCTATTATAAAAAATATTCCATACAATCTCAATGAATATTGATGAATTCACGCTATAATTTTCATTTTATGTCTAATTTAATGTAATTTATAATTTATATATCTTATTCGATACAATAATCACATATGAGTAATAATTAAACATTCGTATATTGTTTATTAAAAAATAAAACAAAAATTGAAAAATTAAGTATTCAACAATTTAACGAAATCAAATTTTAATTAATAATTTCAATGTATGTAAAATTTATAAAATTGTTTTAATTTTCTTTCTTATAAATTACTCATATTCGATTGTTTCGTGAATTACAGATTCATTTTTTCATTTTTATAAACATAAGTGGTAACTAACTTACTGTTCCTTTCATATTTTTTTTTATAAGATAATTAGGAAATGACTTACCTAAGATGAAGATATTTGAGCTTGGATAATCGCGATAAAAGATAGAATCGATTTTTATTCGCACAGAGTTACGTTAAATCGTTTAAATAAATTTTTTACGCTTCTTTTTTTGAGATGATTACGATCTTATTAATTCATCAGCGATTGTCACTGGACAATCGCTGAAATTAGCTTCGAGATTAAAAGTCCCAAAATTTCAATAAAATCGTGAATGTTTTTCCAAAATCTAATAATTTTTTTGTTTTAAGAATCGACAAATTGTGGCATGATCGGTGTACTCTTTCGTCGAATTTTCTCAGATTGTTGTGATGTATTCAACAATGATCCAGACTTTCGATTCGTCTCGACGCTTTTTCCGGTAAATTTCTCCATAGCTCGGGTATAGGATCCAGTGCAAACTTTACCCCAAATTTTTCTGTCTTCCAAATTAACACTCGAGCGACTTCTCACATCGATATTTGAACGAGGGACGTCTGATTTTTGTAAATCCGTCCACAATATTGGAATTCGTTTTGAACTTTTGCCTTGGTCCTTTTCTAATGATGTACTCGAATCACGATTTGCGTGAACATCCTCCCAGGACGTTCCAATGTCCGATTGAACACTCGAGGGCGTTGGACAACTTCCTTCACTTGACAATGACGAGGATCTGACAAAAGACGGTGGTACGTCAAGTTTTGAATTATTTTCTTCCTGTAATGAAGTGATCGTGTCGTGTTTGACACGATTACCTGGTGGTGAATTTGTCCCATTATTGTTTGTATCATTGTCAAGAACTAAATTATCATTGAGAATGATTTTTGCAATTGATGTGCGTTTCCTTAGATTCTCGAGATTTTCTTTCGGGGTTGTTTGAAAATTGTCGATCTTTTGTAAAATATCCTTTAGATTCACACTGCTGTCGGTAACTTTAGGGGATGTTTTAGCGTATCCTCGATCATCGTCTTTACGAGAATGCGATGCGCTTTGAATTTCAGGGTAAATGTAGTTTGCTATTCTCTCCTTTTGATACAGCGACGGCCTTGATCTAGGACACAGAGTTTTCTGTAATACTTTTTCGGAGCGGTTCACTTTTTCCACCTTCTCTGCTTTATCTTTCTCTGTCTTTTCTGATTTTTCGATTTTAATTGGTTTCTCGTTTCTTGATTTTTCGATTTTCTCGGATTTTTCCGTTTTTATGGACTTGGTCTTTTCAAATTTGGTTGCCTTGACACCGTCGACACATTGTTTGTATTTCTCGTCAATTCTGGTGTCTAGAGTATTACGTACCTCGGCTTCGTCCAAAAAATTGGGAGCATGTTTAATTTGATTGCTCTCGAAGGTGGGCCATTGTTGAATATCTTGATTGTAAGTCTTGAATTTAGTCTGATCATTCATTTTTAAATTAATTTGATCGATTTTCATTGGATGAATGATTGTATGATCAAGTTTTGAATGATCAGTCATTTTGTTCGGTTCGATTTCACAATGATGAGTCTCAGTCGCATCGATGTCGTCATCATCGTCCTCGTTGCCGGAATCATTATCAAAATCCTTGAGGATACCTTCATTTTTCTCACTGCGTTTTCGTAATTCCTCCCAATTTTTTCTTGGCTTGTAACTCGTTTTACGACGAACGATACTCCTCTCAGTGATGTTGATGTCGGGAATAAAGAGTCTTAATGCTTTCGGTCCAGTTGGAAATGTCACTTCGTTGACTCGTTTCTCAGTCATGATGGCCTCGAGACTCGTTTTCGACGCGACTTCCTGGTGTTTATTGAACGCTGAGACCAATTGTGCAACCGTGTATTTTGGCTCATCATTTTCTGACTCTGTATGCTCGTCCTTATCGTCCGAATTCGCCGAATTTTGAGAATGATTCGAGATGTCTGAATGTTGTCTATGACACGGTTTCACTGACAATAAACTCCGATCAGGCGCCGTCTCATCAGAATCTTCAGTGAGTGTATCCGATTCAATGGACTGTAGAGAGTCGAGATTTTCCTCTGATCCTGAGGTTGAACTCTTTGGAACGTCTGCACACAAAACGATTAATTTATTTTATAAAATAATATTTTTTTACTGACAAGTGTTGATCATTTCAAAACGTTTTTGATGATTGAATCACAATTTAGGCTAATATTCCACTAATTTTAAATAAATTCAAAACTAAAATATCTGAGGGAAAAATAATCTTACCATGTAGTTTAAGTTCCGTCTGTCCTCTTTTCTCGACGATTTCTTGCGTCAGTCCATCTTCAGTTTGCTTTTTTCCAATTTTATCCAGACTCCGCCGTTCAGATTCATCTCTTCTGAAATGTTCGCCACTCTCTGTCTTAATGGAACATGGAATCTTGCTTTCGGATCTCTTGGCTCCAGACGAAAGAGATTTCTCAGCGGAAACGTTGGAAATTTTCGTTGCCAATTCCTGTGTACGGGGGATTCTTGAAATTTGATCGCGTGCCAGAAGTGAATATTTATTATTATTGTCAGTATTGCAGGAAGAGACCAAGGAAGCATTTGAGGCGGCAATTTCAACACTGAGTTGCTTAAAAATTGGAAGCATATCTTCGGTTTGTGCTCGTTGATTTTTTTTCCTCTGTCTTAAGCTCTCGAGACTTCGATAAATGTCCAAAACACCCTGCGACTTGGATAGACTTTTAAGTCCGTAAAGTTTTTCTCGCGAACGGCCAAATAGTGGACTGAGAATTTCCTTGCCCGCGCCTTTATTTCCATTCAATAGACAAGCCTGCGATTGAATTTGATTTAAACTTCTCATTCGTGAAAGTAGACCGCGGCTTGCTCCAAGATTTAAATTCGCTTGCGATTTGCTTTGAGCTTGAGTGAGAAGACCTTGAGTTTGCTCCTTGTTTAGTAAACAACTTTGGCTCATTGCGAGACTTGTTTGCGATGAATTGAGACTCGTTTGGGAATCGGCTGGACTCATAAACTCCTCACTTCCTGGTAGACTTCCACGACTTCCTGTACGACTATAACTCAAGCATATCTCACTTTGACTCAGAGTGCAATTGAGACCCTGGGTTTGATCACTTTCAGAGAGATTTGCATTGCTGCTCGCTTGACTCAAAAGTGCTGCACGTCTCAAATTTTCTCGGCTCACGACTCGTTCCAAAAGAACTTCACGGGATTTTGATAAATATCTTCGTAAGTGCGGTGACGCTTGTGTAGGCGCTCCTCGTAGCCATTCATGACGTAGACATTGTTTCGATGACATTCGTGCACTGTTTTTGAAAGAAATAAAAAAAAATTTAATAATTAAACATAGGAAATAATTATCAAAATGTTTTCTAAATAATAATATACAAATTGTTATTTTCAACTAAGACAACTATTTTCAAGCAAACAAATAATTTAGATTTCTTTCGATTTTGTTCTTTTAGTAACATTCAAAAAACGAGAATTGAAACGACCCGTAATCGATAGATATTAATAAGAAATAAGAATAAAACCTGTTTCATGATAAAACACATGAATAATATTGTAAAATTGACAATATATTGGCTCTCAAAAAATTTAAATTTAAAAATTGAACGCCTACATTTTGCAAGAAAATGATAAAAATTTGAATACGTATATTTATAATATTTCCTTCAGAGCAATATCAGGAATTAAAAAGCGAAGCATCGAATTACAAATTCTTTGACAATTAGAGTATTCTTTTTCATGTTTTATCGTATTTTTATGTAAATTCACCTTGGATCAAGCACGAGTAGTTTGGCAACAAAGTCCTTTGCCTGAGCGGAAACGTCCTCAAAAAGTTCCTCTGGAAAGTCGACTTCACCCATGGAAATATTTTGAAATGTCTCCTGATCAGTTTCACCACCAAATGGTGAGAAACCCGTCAAAAGGACGTACGTCGTTACACCCAGTGACCTGCATTTAAATCAAGCCAACATATTCAATTCAGAATTGATTCACCAGTGATGGGATAACAAGATAAGTATAACAATCACTTTTACTTGACAGCTTTTAGAACATTAAATTGTATGAAATTGAATGTTTTTTTTTAATTTGTTTTTCTTTACACTCACCACATGTCAGCCGCTAGTGTTATTGGCTCATAATGTAAAATTTCCGGAGCTGAAAATAAAAATAAATTAATAATTAATTGTTAAAAAGGAAAATAGAAATTTAAGATTAATTAATTTCTTTGTCATATTAATTGTCAACTCTTTCTATAAATGTAATTTCCAATAATAGAGATAAAAAAGAAAATTTTGTTCTTTGTATTGAATTCCAAGATTCAATGAAGGGAAAAACTCTCATTTACCTAATTAAATTGGCATTCAATTACAGAAAGTGATGGAAGAAAAAGTTGATTATTGACATTCGGTCTGAATTTACATTTATAAATTAAAGTTTAATTAGTTCCTTTTTAATTTCTATTGGTGAGAAAAAACCGTAAAAACCGCCTTGTAAAATCGCAGATATTTTATCGACATTTTTGTTGATCATATATGATAATTAAATCGTGTTTGTCAACTATTATTATTCCCAGCTACCAAATAAGTGGCCATCAACTATCACAAGTTTTGTATTTTATTGTGAATTATGTGATGTCAATGTCCTCATTTACATAAACGTGAAAACACTGATCAAATATACTGCAATTTTATCAAGAAATAAAAAAATATGCGAAAAACGTTAAAAGCAAAACGAATTAGAAATAATTGTTTCACAAAATAATTATTTCTTTTTTTTTTTTGTCAAATAATACTAATTGCAGATTAAAAATTTGATGCATTCAAGGTAGTTTTAGTCTTTTTTGTATGCAAAAGAAAATGAATTTCTTTTGATGAGTTTTAGAATTTCTATAACAATACGCGACAACTTTTCTGTGACGTGGGCGTAAATAACGTACACATGTTTTGTGACATCATACTATCGTCTCGCATACCGTGCAGAGGTCTTGGCATTGAAATATACGATATGTATAATTTAATACAACACCTTCGCGTTAAAGTCAGTGTGTGAAACGAAAAACATATTCGATAAAGTTTCCCATAAAAGCTCATGTTTGTTGTATGTACTCATGGTTTCGGTATCTTCCCGAAACTTCTGTATTTTACATATATATACGATTTATGCACACAAGAAATGGGAGAATTCATTTAAATATTTTTAGGATAGTCTTCTAATTAGCAACTTTAATCGTTTTTATATTATCGAACTTCCGTATTCATCATGTTCATTCATTGCACAGCGAATTGTATAAAAAAAAATCTGCAAGAGGAAATATAAGTTTATACATTGCTAATTATTTTTAAACATTTTTAGTTCATCAAAAAATAAAAAGAATTAAAAATCTTACCAACATAATCAGGTGTTCCTAAAATTTCTCTGACCTCAGTACCTTCTAGGATTACTCTTGAAATTTCGAAGTCGCACAACTTGACATCACATTCCGGAAAACTTCCCATCATTACAAGATTTTGAGGCTGAAAGTGAAAGATATAAATTTTAAACAAGTGAGAAAATAAATGTGGCAATAGTAATGTTAAATAAATCCTTTAGTTTCTATTTTTGGATTTAATATATTTCCTTTTAAGAAGTGAATATATTGATTAATCAAAAAGTTAAAAAATCCTTTTTATGGAACCAAAACGATAAGTCCATTTAAATTTAGAGTAAATTTCCATCAAAGGTGCGTGTGTTATGATTTTGCATCCCAAGTGTGCAGTCACTGAATATCATAATGAGATGATGCTTTTATTGAGGATCATAAAAGATTTGACGTTCCAGGAGGTCTGAACAATCGTTGAAGGTAGCAATAATTTCTACGGAATAATCGTCAATAAAATCAATTTAGTACAGACATGAATCAAGACACCGATAAGAATAAACCTTTTCTTAAATTGCATTCTCCAGTTAATATCCAGAAGAACAAGGATTTTCGTGCGTTAACTTCCTTTAATTAAATTCGAAAATCTCCATTGAATATTATATTGTTTAATTTGAAAACAAATAACTGTCCATCAAAACAATAATATTGAACTGTGTACTGATTGTTGTTAAAGTAAGGTTAGGTCTGGACACAAAGTTGGGTAGTTACTTACGTGTAACTCTGTGTTTTTAAAAAACTTAAAGAAAGATGGAAGCACAATCGTTGCTTAAAGTGAACGCACCCTAATGTGCTCAACTACGCATTTTAATTTCGCGGAGCCAATCGGGAAGTAAAATCAACTGCGTATTAGTGTTGTAAAATTCTCAGAAAAATATAAACTGGAGAAGGTAAGAAAGAAAATTGAGGTAAATTACCGGTAACGGAAGAATTTATGAGAATTTATAAGAATATTCATTTAAGTGATTTATAATAGGTTTTTTATTTGAATATGTTTTTTTATAATATATGACTTTAAAATGATTCATAAAAGTGTTATTAAATTATAAATTAAATAATTAATTAATTATTATATAACTAAAACAATGAGAATATAATTTCTGTCCTTGTCTTTTGCACACGTTGCAATGACAACAGGTGTACGTGCGTTAAAGAAGGACAAAAAAGATAAGGTAATGTTCCCGATATTTTACTTTAAGATTCCAATTTAAAAATCGATATAAAATAGTTTGCATTGAAAAGTTACGATTTTTTAAAGAAACTGCGTTAAATTTTTGAATGTATGGTATTATATAGTAGAGGAAATTCATGCCTTCTAATTCTGTCCTTGTCTTATGCATACTTTGTCATAGCAACATATGCATTAGAGGATAGAAAAGTTGAGGCATTTATATGTCTCCAACTGTAAGTACATTCTTTTTTTTTTTTTTCCTTAATTTTTGACATTATTTGTACAAATATCAGTAATTTAATTTTTTTTAATTCTTATAAATTCTCAGAGAAAAAATGATTCGGTAATTTATCGGTATTTTACGGCAATCTTTTTCTCTTCTTGACGTAAATTACCGTCTTTACAACATTATCTTGTGCCTCGTAAAA
>JUFY01029131.1:0-15563 GCA_001855655.1 Leptopilina clavipes | reverse complement strand
CACTGTAAAAAATTGAGTGTGTAAATATCCATAATAATTTGTTTAAACAATTGTTGAAATAATAATTGTACATTTTTTCTTTATTTTTTATTATGTAAAGCTTGATGAATTTAGAAAATTAGGAAAAAACTTAATTTTCTTAGGGGCACTGTGTAAAAAGTTGGTAAATAACAACAATTGTTTATTTAAACAATTTTGAGCAATAGTTGAAAGCAGCTTAACTGAATTTCTTATTTGAAAAATTATTAGTTCAGTACTAAGTAGTACTAAAAAAAGTTAACTTTTTTGTAGAAATATGATGATTTCTAGTTATATTTGAAAATGCTATAAATAGTCAATAATTGTTTAAACAAATGAAAAATTGATCATAACAATAATTACATTACTAGGCAAATATGGTAAAATATTTGCAGGATTTGAAGCTTTTTTTAATATGCAAAATAGAAAATCATTGCAGGGTAAAAAGTATCCTGTTTTACGCTCACTGGGTTACAGAGTAAATTTCTTTTTGACAATTCCAATTGCAATAAATAAATTATTGCAAAGGTAAAAATGGAAATTATTAAATGGAATTAGCTTTTAATTAACAGGAGAATAAGATGCTTAATTATAAACAATAATAATTAATAGTATTCCAATGATTGTAAATCTAATTATAAAACTCTTTCGTATTTAAAGGAAACTAGATTCAAGCATTTGAAGTTGAGAAAGTAGATATATAAACAATAAATATATATTCGAAGAAAGCAAATATGACGGTAGAATGAGTCCTTTAAATTACTTTTTAGTCGAAATGATTTTTGCTTTGAGGAACTTTGAAAGTGACAATGAGCTGCTTTTGCAGCTTTGATGCCACCGAGAGTAATAATGGAAGAGAGAATAATTTGTACCGAAAAGAAAGCTTTGAAAATTTCTTGATAATACAAGAAATTGAGATAAAGTTTTTTTTTTTTTTGTGTCTGAGATTATAATTCCTATCTCCGAGAGAGAAAAGTGAGACGAGGGGGAAAAAAGAGACTCGTACAATGAGTTGAACTAATCAGACGTAAGGTATTACATAAAGTGGAATAAAAGCGGAGTTGTACTGGGTTCATTCCGCGGACACAAAAATCGTGTACCCTTGCACAAAATGAAAACAAACGCACCCATTCCATTGTAAACTCACCCATTTCAACTTTCATGCGCTCTCTCTCTCTCTCTCCTCTCACTCACTCTCATATTCCCTCGAAAGTTTAATCTGAAATATTTCCTCGAAATATTTTACGCTATATTCGACCACCGTGTGGGGCATAATTTTAGAGTTGATTGTAGCCTCGAAAACCACCTTTTATTAACTACAGTAATCATGAAAAAAAGTGTGTGTTTCGTTTGGAGTATTGCGGTACCGTAAAACGATGTCTATTGTGCTGTCAATATTTCCCCCTCCTACTTTTGTAAATTTATTTAAAATATACACTGAAAAAAAAATTCTTGTTTTGAGAGGAAAATTCCTCTTGGTAAAATCCTATTGAATCAAGAATATTACTCTTAATCGAAGAATATTTCCCTCTTATTTTAAGAGGAATATTCTTAAATGGAGAATAATCCTCTTAAAACAAGAGGATTATTTTTTAGCCATATTCTAGAGGAAAATATGCATTAAAATAAGAGCAATCCGATTAAAACAAGAATTTTTTTTCTAAATAAAAGTGAGAAAAAATTAATGACGTTATAGATCAGTTATTAGTTAATTGACAATGTGAATTCTAGTTTAGTCATAATTATACGTATATATGTCAATTACATAATAATAAATATGGAAATGCGAATTATTAATTAACTGTGATTGACATGATTTATCAAAAGTGGGTATCAGTGAAATTTAAATCCATCAAACTTTTCATTGTCAGTGATGTCAATTTATTTTCTGTGACGGCATTATTCAGAATCTTTGCCAAAAAAAAAATAAGTTCTAAAAAGATGGATTATAAATAATTACGAAAGAAAAAAAATTGAGAAATTTGATTTAAGATAAATCTAAGTTTTTGATGAAATAATTTTATATTGAAAAAAAGAATGATCCAAATAGTTGCGAACATTTAAATGAAGGAAATATTTTTTCCATATTTAATAATAGGAAAAGAAATTTATTTTTGAATAGATTGCGCAAAATTACTGTTATAAAATTTGACCTTGATGTAGAACTAAATAAATTTCATGTTTACTTGAACGATCGGAACTTTAGAAACATAAGAAAGGTTAGTTGTGAAGATGTTTACAATGTAACGTAAACAAATGAGGGCAATCACCTTGGTAGTGAAAAATCAAATTAGATCGAAAGCATAATATTTCAAAACTCATCATTCAGTTACAATTGGAAAATTGATGAGAATAGTCGGGTTTAAACGTGTTTAAGTTTTTACTTTTCCTTCTAGAATTTAAAAACTTGTTTCATTTTTGAAATAATTTAGATTAATTCGTTTGGTTGAATAAGTGTATTACTTCGGGAATGTTAGTTTTTTTTTAAACGTGATTAATAAGTTTTTTAGCTTTTTTTTTGTGCAAACGTTTCTCGGGAGTGTTTGAAAAATTTTAAAATCGCTATAGTTTTATAATAATATAATATAATTAAAAGAAATTTATTTCTATTTTTATTTAATCGTGATTTCGAAATTTGGCGAAACTTTTTCTATTGTGTGTGTGTTTTTTTTTTTGTGTTTTCGCATTTCTTAAAAAATGGCCCATCAAAGTAGGAATCAATTCGAAACGGACGACTGAGGTTTGAAATATATCATTCATTTAATTAAATTTTTTATTTTCTTTCTTTTCAATATTATATTTTATATTCCATCAATTCGGTCAAATCTGAACTTACAGATTTTTTTAAAAATAAAAATTTTAAAATAAATATCAAATTAAATATTAATTTACTGTTCAACGGGAAAAAATTTTCTTTCAATAATAAATGGAAATTTTTATTTAAAAATAAAATTGGAATTTTTATTTTATCAAAAAATAAAATTGGAATTTTTATTTTATCAAAAAATTGATAAATGATGCATCAAGTTGACAAAATTATTTAAAGTAGAGAGAAAATTTCTGATATTGGACATACACATGTACGGATTATCAAATTATTGGTTAATAATTACATTTTATAAAAATAACGAAATCCCAATAAGGAATTACCAATTTTTTTTTAATTTTATTTTTAATACTGTACATTACTATTTCGAATACATATAGTAAATTAAAAACATAAATGTATTTTTAACGATATATATAGCTTAATGCAATTTGAAACAAACTTTTTAATTGTCGGAATAACTAATTAATATTTAATTATACATATATACATTCACTAATTAAAATTGGCACAAAGTCTACATAAAACAAATAAATTTCATTTATTCTGTGATAGTTGTATTTTATTTTTGCTGATGCTTATTTTTTCACATGTGTTTTTAATTACTAATTATACCATTTATAATTTGATTGAATTTTACAAGAATAGAAAATTCTTTAAATTTTCGAAATCATTTCGTATTAAATGTGAAGAATTATTATGTCTCTAAAAACTTGAACGTTGAATCAAATAAAACGGAATTTAATTAATTATTTCTGTATTTGAATCAAAATATTGCACTGGAGAAAAAATTTATTTGATTCAAATAACCAATTATCTATTATCAAACACCATTTAATTGACTCAAATAAAATTGATTCGGTACAAATAAATATTTATTGGATAATAATCAAGTAAATTCATTATTTGAATCAAATTAATTTTTTTTCATTGTAATTTTCAGTGTAATTGACTCAAATAAAAAATAATTTGGTTTAAATAATATTTATTTGATAACAGTAAAATAAAATTCATTATTTGAATCAAATAAATTTTGTTTTCTATGGATTAGGAATGAATGAATTAATAATTGTTTATTTATTTTGTACAAGTTAAAATAATATTTGTGAGGATAATTTTGTCCTAGTGTTTTAATAATATTCTCTATAAAGTATAAATTTGAATTAGTAAAAATTTTAACTAATTTGAATTAGTGACTGACTTTATGCTTTTGAATTAGTTAAATTTTAACTAATTCAAAAACAAAGTCAGTCACTAATTCGAATTAGTTGAAATTTGTATTAATTTAGATTTAGAGAATAATTATTATACATAAATCATTGCGAGGGACTTCCATAAACTGGAAAATGTCAAATTATAAAGCAGTAAAAGTTCTTGGCATTCGATGATATATTGTTAATGTCAGTGAATTAGTCTCTATAAACGTAACTCGAGAATGTGGTCCTCTTGTGTAAACTTATGTGTTTCCAAATATATCAACACACAAGACCCTTTCGCAGATGGCTTGTAGCAAGAAATTGGCTATGAAACTGTTTGAGAGCTAATGATAAACATCAGGGGATGTTCTATAGTGTAATTATAATATCCCTTTACAATGACCCTTATTAATATTTTATTCCATCGTCTCATATCACTAACGACAAATAGGACAAGAATTTATAATAATTTTAATTACCATTTAAATCAAATTATGCAGGTACTATTTGATTTGATACCATAGTAAGAATATGGAATTATGATGGCTTTGGTATAATTATAAGATAAGCTTTGTTATACGGATTCTTACTCTTAATTGCAATTTGCATTTTTTTGCCATATGTTACTCTTTGAATTGTTGATTAAAGAATAAGATTTAGAATCTCTGGTTTCCCTTTTAGAATAAAAAATTTTTTTTTCTTTTCATAAAAGAAGGACACGCAGGACTTTCTCTCGGCAATAAAATTCCGATGTTAGATTTCTTTGTGCAATAAGATAAGAGTTTAAAGTCATGACTTGTGAATCATCATTGAAATGATTAATTACACCTGAGACAAATTGGCCTCCAGCATTATATAAATAAAATGCTCGGCTCTTAATTAAAGTTTGAATTCTTTATTAATGATTGTGATAATTTATTGCATTGCACTTATAATTACATCATATTTACTTATCATTTATAATTAAATTTTTTTGGCCCCCCACCCGCCGACCAAAAATAATTTAATTATAAAAGAGGAAAAAAAATTAATTTTATAAATTATTTTATCATTTAAAATTTAATTATTTTTGCCCCTTCTCGAAAAAAATAATTTAATTATAAATGATAGAATAATTTATAAAATTACGGTCATTTTTTTCCTCTTTTTGAAAATTTTAATTCATGAAATTATTTTCTGAATTTGTAAAGAATTCTTTAAATCTGAATTAGTAAAAATTTTAACCAATTAGAATTGGTGAGTGAATTAGCCTTTGAATTAGTTAAAATTTACTATTAAATTAATAGAAATGTTTTTTTTATTATTTATTCGTAAAAGTTAACTAATTCAAAAGCAAAAAGTCAGACACTAATTCAAATTACAGTGAAAAGAAATTTATTTTATTTAAATAACCGATTACTTGTCTATTATCAAATAAATATTGAACCAAATTTATTTAAGCCAAGTTTATTTAAATCCAATAAACTGTAATAAATTAACTAATTAACTAACTAATAAATTAACTAATTAAATAATTAATTAACTAACTAATTAAATAATTAATTACATAACTAATTAAATAATTAATTAAGTAATTAATTGACTAACTAACTAATTAATTAAATAATTAATCGAAATAATAATTTCTGCATTTGAATCAAACTTAGTTGATTCAATTAACATTTATTTGAGTTAGTAATTATTTATTTGATAACAGTCAAGTAATTCATTATTTGAATGAAATAAATTTTTTTCCAGTGTGGTTAAAATTTTTACTAAATCAGATTTAGAGAAAAAGGAAATTTTTTTTTTCGAAGGTGGAAAAAATGTGGTGTGTAGAATTTTGTTCGTTTTCTGAGAGGTACAAATCATTGCACCTTTTTCCCATAGTCGAAACGAATTGGATATGGTGGGAGTGCGAAGCATTTTTCATAATTCATGCCCAGCAGTCTATGCAGCGTGCACGAATCCGAAGCACCTACCGCGGAAGGCGATAATTTTGGTACAAGGCACTTTTTAAGCTCTATTAGCGTTCTCTTACAAATCTCTCAGGTCGGAGATCGTGCGATAATACTCCGCGAATCTTAACTTCCATTTGGCATTCATATATACATATATATATATATAAATATATGTGTGTATACGCATGCAAAAAACGAGTTAGACCGAAGAAGTGGTAGATGTTGAATCCCCATATTCGCCCCGGAGGTCTGGACGCACGATACGATAAATCAACGATTTTTGCTGCTCGACATGAGGAGATAGGCCGGAAACCGAAATTACGCCATTTACTGAACGCGTATGAATTTAATTTATTGTCTTTAAATGTAGATGGCTGTACGAAGTGGTACGAAGCGAGAAACCTGCAGCTCTTGTTTTCCAAGGGCCGCTACAATTAGATGTCTCGGTCAGGAAGTAGAATAAGCCCGCAAACGGTTTTGCTTTTCTCCCGAGTATACTTGAGATCCGGACGAGGATAAGGAACCACCACCACCACTGTTCAAAGGCTGCCTTATCCCCATCCCCTCCCACCCTCGGCCCTTTTTCCCTCGTCATAAAGACTCTTCTTAAACTATTGTCTGTAATACCATACACGTCAATCATTTTTACTTGATGATTTCCTCTACGGCAAAAATATAAACTCACATGCAAGTCCCTGCACTGAATTTGCTTGCATTTTTTTGAAAATATACTTTAGCCCCTGGTTCAATTAATTAGTCGGAATATGATATTTTTAGAGTAAATAACTTATTTTAATTCCTTAATTCTTGAAGGAAAAATTTTTTTTCAGTTTTATTTTAAGAATTTTCTTATTTTGAGAATTTTTTATTATCAGCTTGAGACGTATTTTTAAACCATTCAATAATTATAAACAATTAATTAACATTGTTATTTAACTGTTTCATAATTATAAATAAAATAGTTTTAAACAATTTATTAACATTATTTAACAGTGTCATATTTATAAACAATTAATAAACATTTTTATTTAACAGTGTCATATTTGTAAATAAAATAGTTGTAAACAATTGATTAACATTATTATCTAACAATATAATAATTATAAACAATTAATCAACATTGTTATTTAACGGTTTCATATTTATAAATAAAATAGTTGTAAACAATTGATTAACATTATTATCTAACAATATAATAATTATAAACAATTAATCAACATTGTTATTTAACGGTTTCATAATTATACATAAAATAGTTGTAAACAATTTATTAACATTATTATTTAACAATATAATAATTATAAACAATTAATCAACATTGTTATTTAACGGTTTCATAATTATACATAAAATAGTTGTAAACAATTTATTAACATTATTATTTAACAATATCATAATTATAAACAATTAATTAACATTATTATTTAACAGTATCATAATTATAAACAAAATAATAATAAACAATTAATCAACATTGTTATTTAAAAATATCATAATTATAAACAATTGACTAACGTTATTATTTAACAATGTCATAATTATAAACAAAACAATAAATAAAAATTAACAATTTATTTAAATAGAAATTCGTTTAAATAAAAATTTCGTTGAATAAAAATTTCGTTAAATAGACATTCGGCTAACTAAATACTCCTTTCAATAAAAATGCATTTAAATATAAATTTTCTCAAATAGAAAAGCTGTTAAAAATGTCAAATGTAAATTCGGTTAATCAAAAACATTATTAAAAATTCAATTACATGAAAAATGTTTTCAAAAATTTATAATTGATGGAGATTGTTTTTTAAAAAAATGGTTAAATAAATTCAACTAATAGACATTGTGCTTAATAAAAATTCAGTAAAATATAAATTTATTTACTTAAAGATTGTTTTAATAAAAATATAATTATTAAACAGAAATTTGTCTGAATAAAAAAATTGCTATTTAAATAAAAAATGTAATTTTACAATTTCGACTGTTTTCACTATGATTCAAATTTATTTTTTCTCGAAATTCGAAGATAATTTGTGTTTTAAGAATAAAAATAATTGATTTTGCCTTTTTAGCAATAATAGAGCAATTGGGGGAAATGATTCATTTTTGATATGGGATACGTAATTACATTCACCTGACGCAAATGAAATTCGAATCAAATTTAATTGTGACCAAATGTCACTCGTTATATGCGAGCTCAAGCGGTTGGCCTTTGTCACGCCTCAAACTCACTGTCTAAAATCCTTCATCAGTATGATAGTTTGTTCAATACTTGCCCCCTCATCTTCTCAAATTGTTCAACTATTAAAACTTTGACATGAGTTCTCATTTTACCGAATAGAGACATCGTAAAACGAGGTGTGATGGATCAATTTTCTTCCCTCTTTTATTAAGTCATTTACCTCCATACTTTGTATATGTGTGTGTGTATACTTTTGTAGAAAACATTTATTACCACGATAAAAATGAAATTGCTATTTTTCTCACAAAGATTCATGTTGGATAATTGAAAAATTTTTCCTTAACTCTCTAAATCGGAATTAGTTTAGTTCAAAATTACTAATTGTTATGATAATAATCTTGGATGATTTTTTGCTTCAGCAATTAGTACAAAATTAATTAATTATTAGTAACAGAAGTAACTAGTTTTTAGTAAAAAAATAACTAAAAAAAATTGCCAAATTTGTCTATGATTCGATTAGTTATCAAAAATGTTAGTTATTTTAACATAAACTTATTTTGAATTAGTTATTTTTAACTAATTCAAATAGATAAAATTGTTTTCTGTTACATTTTCGAACTGGGAAAATATTTTTATTTTTCAATTTTATTTTTGGTCCTCTTCTTTTAATACCTGGTGGTTGAATTAATTTTTCTTCGCATTTTAGTGATAAATATAAACTTTTATCAATAGCAGCATCTTCCGGAAGAGATATTTTGAAACTAAACTTTTAAGATTTCTACATTGTTCGGCTAAGGGAAATGTTTCGTCTTAAACTATAAATTACTAATCGAAGAAAAGGCCATTTACGTCATCAATGACCTGTGAAAGTACGCATTTCTGTGTGTATGTATCTATCACAGGGATTGTTGTCTCTCGCATATAAAATTTACAACGTCGATGTGCGTTTCACACGACATTCTTGGCTAGTGTATAAGAATTATGAAAATATGCAGCAAAAGTTATCTGCATACGATATCATCATGCACACGTCGTGAGTTCGAATGACCTGAGTCAAATATGCTGCCGAGAGGATATACTTGAGTTGTATCGTAACTTTCTTATATGACTGCTGGATCCTTATTATATAGACAGGCAATAATTCTTGTCAATTTTTTTTCGATCTATTTTTAAATTTTCTTTTCTTCTTTTTTTTCCTTTTTTCGTGGTGTAATTCAAGGTGTAATTGAGTATTTGTTGAAAATAATTATTCAAGAAATTCATCTGTCAAATCTTGTTTCCATATAGCTTAGGAATTACTTTCTCCGGGTGTGCTTTCTGATTCGACTTGAATCTAAAGTCACAAGTGTAAGATTTATACGTTTGATTAAAATTGCCATTTCTCTTCCGGGAAGAAAATTATCTTTTATTATTTCAGGCTGAGTAATAGTCTTTAATTTTTAATGAGCGAAAGTGGATACGAGGTTAAAGTTTGCAATGTTTGGAGAACGGAAAAGTTTAGTGAAATCATTAATCGAAATTATTAAATTTATTTTTATGGTTATCCGCTGAAGAAGTGTATTCTTCATTTTTTTGAAAAACTTTTGGGATATTGAAGCAACCAAATTTTTTATTGTCGTGACAACAATATTTTGTTTTCAACCAAGTTTTCGTTAAGCTAACAAAAATTTATTTGTCAACTAAATTTTTATTTGACAACCATAATATTGCAGACTCTACAAGAAAGTTTTGGCTGCTTAAATACCAATCAAACGTTTTATTGTCAAAATCAAACTTTTTTCTCACTGTACAAAAAAAGTAAAAAAAAAAAACGAAAATACAAAAAAAAAAGTTGAAAGTAGCCAATAAAATTTTTTTTCCGTAAAATAGAATACGCGTGCGATGTTGCTCAAGATCAGTGTGCGACTAAAGTTATATACCACTTTTTCGCACCAGTTGGATGGTTTCTTTCGTCAGACAGTTGCCCTGAGATAATAATGCTAATTACAGTTGAAGTCGTTCGGGGCGACTGCTCGATATTTAAAAAAAATTTCAATGCCATTTACATGTCGCCTGTTCTTGGAATCCCAGTATTCGGTGAATACATATATATATAGTAACTCTCGAACACTGGTTGCTTTGGTCTCTCTCACCAACATTTATACCAACTGCATTCTCTTTGAAAAGCAAAAGGAAAGCCCCCCAAAAAAAACCTCGAAGCACATATAATATATAGGCAACGAATTAAGTTGTACCCGCGTACATTCTCAAGCGCATCCGGTTTTGCTCGTTTTCGCCTCCCCTTTTTTCACTTAATACACCTATCGATTCTCGTACATTAAATCCGACGACACTTTTACGAAAAAAAACTTTCTATGTCATGATATCGCCATCACATTATGCCCCTTCGTATTTATCACATTAGCCACTCAAGGTGCTAAAGCAGATAGCTTTTTCTACATTGAAATGAAATTGATTAATAAATTTTACTCAAGTATTCTCACACTAAGAGTGTATTTTTTTTTGCCTTTCTTTTTTTTCTCACACATTTACATTTTACACTTTTGGTCATTGAGAGAGATTTTTTTGAGGACAATATGGCCTTTTTACATGTGTTATAAATAATGCAATTATGTAATAAAATAATATGGTAAAAAAGGAATTTAATAAATTGAAATAAAAAATAAAAAAAATAAAATAAATGTTGATGAAAGACAAATTTGACGAATATTTTAATGTTTTATTATTCTTGTTATTGTTTCAATTTAAAAAGGGTTTTTAATTCTTTTTGTTAAATTTTCTTAATTAACTTCAAATTAAATTAAAAGTATTACTAAAATCTCGACAAAAATTAATTAGAGAATAAATAATGAATAGAAATTCTATTTTAGGACAAATTTACATTTTTTGAGTTCAGTTAAATATAGAAGTATAATTTTAATTATAATTTTACTTGAGTAAAATTTATTAAACAGTGTTGTTTACTGTATAATGCTGGTATTTAATATGAGTGTAATAAATATTCAGCCACTGCGCTAAATAAATAAGTCTCTTGATTCGTTCATAATTAATAATTTAAAAAGTAATGCGTACATTTTCAAACTTTCAGTAACGATCTTTGTTAAAAAGCAGATGTATACATTTATCTTTTAATTGCCGGGAAGTTTAATTAAAATTAAATTTGTGACTCTCTTCTTCATATATACTTTATTTTTATATATAATACGCTTTTATTAAATATTGTTTATTAAAAAGTCTCCAATTCTTCCTTCTTTTATTACTTGTATTATTATTCATTAAATATATTATTTATTCTTTTATTTTACTCTTTTCAACATTCACAATGTTGTTTATTTTTAATTATCATCGCAATTTATTGCTTTATGTTTATTTATTGTAAATAAAAAATGAAGCAATATTGTATGATATTCATATATTGCTACAGTTTGACAAAAATTGATTGCAAAAAAAGAATTAATTTCACAGCACACTAAATTAATTAATAAAGAAACAAGACTGAATTTAAATTATTCTCCATAAACAAAAAGAAAGAATGAATATTTGACATATTTTTTTTTTTTTTATATTTATTTATGCATGTACAATGATTATTTTCTTTGAAGTATTATTAATTATTGATTAAAAAATGAAAAAAGAATTAATGTGCAGTTAATGCACGGAGTTGTGAATCTTGAAAAAAAAAGTTATTATTATCTCCCCCTACTAATAAATAATTAGGAGAAGTCTTCTGGAAAATTGGATTGTGACATAAACTCCCTCATCTCGTGATTTTTTTAATATAAAATAAAAAAAGGGAAAATTTTTAATTTATTTAGGTTCATTGCACTGAAATGTTATAAATAACGTTTTGTACCATTTTTTAAGAATTGAATAAAAATGTTATAAATCGTAATTAATTGGATTTATTAAATTCAAGGTGTTTTTTTCAATATTTCAATTTTTCAATCTCAAGTTTTTTATTTCGGTGATTCTTTTAGTACCTTTTGTGCGAATTTATTTAACTATTTAAACGTAAATCCATTAATGCCTAAATAAATAAATTCATTCAAAAGTTTACCATTCTGTATACCAAGGGCTTTTTAGCCCTAGGAACTTTTTAATAAATAAATAAACTAAATAAATAATAGACGAGAATTTTCTCTTCCAAATAAATGAAGAAGAGAAAATTATAAGACATTAAAATAAAACGCAAGGCTCATATTTTAATATCGCATTAAACTATATGTTAAAAATCAACTTTGCACAATTTTCTGTGAGATTAGTCAGTATTTTATGTTACAAATTTTTTTCTTTTTTTTATTGTTTAATAATAGTGTGTGACGCAAATAGAAATTATAATCGCGTGCAAAAATCAGTTCACTTAGTAAACATCGTATATGAGATACGCCCAGAAAAAGTATAATATACAATAGAAAAGAATTAATTTTATAAAATATGTAAGACTTCCTATGAGATTGATAGAACTGCCACGCTCGTGCACGAGTTTATGATATAAATCTTTTGTTGCTGTGTGTTAAATAACGTTGCACAACTTCAATTCAAGTGTTTTTACAGAAATATTCTTTTTGTCATACATTATATTATAACAAATGAAATTTGCCTATTGAAAGTACATTCCCTATATAGAAAATCGCATAAATCTCAAGGGGTGTTATTATTATTAATAAGCTTTATAATCCTTGGGGCCTTTTATGAAACTTGTTTTTAATAAATATTCAAATGCCCGATTGTTGAAAACAATTTTTTCCCCTCAATTCTTCCATGAATACACTGTGAGAATAATTACTATAAACAGTAATTACTAAACAGTAATTACTAAACAGTAATACTAAACAGTAATTACTAAAACAATAATTTCGAAAAAGTTTAAATTAAGAAACATTGTAAATTATTATTACAAGAAGTAATAAAAATGATGATGATGATAATAATAATGTGTAAAATGAAAAATAACAATTGTTAAAATAATTAAAAATAGAACTAAAAGTATATATAATATAGACATTATCTATTGTTAGGTTTATAAAAATTCTCTGTAATAAAATAGATGTGAGAACTTGATGAAAATGATTTTTCTCATAGGAATAATTTATTCCTCCCATTATTCATTAGGAGTGTGAGGAATAAAAAAAAATCTCTCGTATACAAATTTACTGATTCAGTGAGCTAATTCATTAGAACGATAAAATTCTAATTCATAAAGAGTGATTAATGTTGAGGACCGTGACTAAAAGGGAATTCCTTGATAACGGGACAAACACGAAATATTATATATATATACATCTTTTGCGCAAAGTGTTTTTCGGTACATCTGTAAATGAAGAAGCCAAGCAATTTCGCTTGATAAATTTTTAAAATCTTTTTGGTTCCTCCGGGGGTCTTAATAAATCATTTAAAGTGCGCGCCGCTCGAGTAAAAACCTATCAAGTGTCTTATTTTACCCTGATAAATTAACATCTATTAGTTCCAATTATTTTTTTTTTTACACAATTAAACAAATTTCCATAATTATTGAAATTCAATCTAATGGAAAAAGTTTTGAATTATGACGTGTTTGAAAAAACATCCACTAATTTATTCAGTATTTTATTGTTTTTTTTTCTCGGGATTGTGAAGATTAAATAAATTTTTTTTTTTTTGGGGGGGTATTTTTTATATAAACTTGGTTTTGTAACCCGATCCACATTAGGTTTCTTAAAAGCCTAATAAAAAGGTTATGTCCTATTGTTTGGGGTTGTGTGAGATTCGAGTTTTTTGAGTGGGATTGTAGGAGATGAATTAAAAGAGAGCAATGGGTATAAAGGTCAGAAATTTTTGAAGGATATTATAAAGCGCGTCGTTTTGCTTTTTGTCGGTCTCTCTCGGATTTTTTTTTGGATGTATGGTGGCGCGATGCGAACAAGAAGCAACGGTCTTTGGACTGCAAATTTCGTCCAAGCTATTTGGCTAATGGACAGATAAAAAGTTGCATCGACAATCTTTGGCGTTTTCAATTCTTTAATGCACGTCATAAGACATTGATAATGTCGCCGAGAGAGTAGACCGTACTGTGCCATATGTATATATGTATATATATATATATATACCTTCTTCCATTCCCTTCGAGCAATCTTTAGAAGGTACTGTTGGCACTGGACAATAAGTTAGATAAGCAGACTTGGGCTCGCTTTAATACTGCAATTTTTCAAGCTCGTGCATAAGAAATAATCTTCGAGGTACACGCCTATTTCTCATTACTCTTGTGTCGGGTTTGAACCCCAATGTCGTTCACTGCTCTCTTTTTTTTTTATTAACAATTGTGCTTTGTTTTAATTTTTTTTATATTTCTTTGTTCTTTGTTTACTAAATTTTCATGGTTGTCACAGAGGCTGGAAAATTTGGAAAACCTGGAAAAAGCATAAAATTTGAAAAAGGGCCTACAAAACCTGAAAAAAATATGGAATTTCCTCCAGGGTTTCTATCAAAATGGTTTTATTTTAAATATTCAATATTCAATTTACTTTGTAAATAGTAAAAGTTACTCAATAATTTTTTTTTAGTTATTTTGTGTCAACGCTGAATATTTTGAAGAAACATTTTATTGGTATTTTATTAACAAATTTTTTTCTATTTCAGAATGACTTGGCGGCTAATGACATTCTTCCTTTATGGTAAGTTTTTGATTATTTGACTATTTTTTCTTTTTAAGATTTATTCTTAGTCCAATAACATATATGAAAGTTTTGAGAGGAAGTATTTTCGCTTTTTGATTGAAGAATAAGGAATTTGATTATTTGATTTTTACCTTTTGCTATTGGGAATAGAAACAATGCACGCAGGTATGGTTTTATTCACGCGATGTAGCGGATGGTAAAATACAATTTCTTGGACACCTTTCCGTCTTTTTTTACACGTAGCTAATTACTTGTTATTATTATGATTATCTTGATAAGTGATGGCGTTGTACAGGGACGATGGAAGGAAGGGGGTTTTTAAATCGAATCTCTCGCGAAAGGCGTCGTTTAACATCCGGTTACGGGCGTTAATAGAGGACGATATAATAGTGCTATGTAATTTGTACAACCAGCAGCGTAGAATGCAATGGTTTTTCATGAAGGGAAATCTTTCCAATTCGCACTGACACGCAGCTAATATAGAGAATTCGCCCCGAGCTTCTAATCTTCCCGCTGCGATTCTTTGCATCTGCATCGAAGATGCATTCAAGAGACATGTCACGAGACAAGTCAGGAGATTTTCCATATGACGTGTCAATCTCACTCTCTCTCTCTCTCTCTCACTTCTCTTTTCTCTTACTCTCAATCGATTCAAAATAATTTCCATTTAATGAAAATTTACACAAATTGAATTAATTATCTATCATTTTTATTTTTATTGATTAATATTTATATTATATATTATTTACA
>JUFY01029130.1:0-13739 GCA_001855655.1 Leptopilina clavipes | reverse complement strand
AAAAAAAAAAAAACATTCAAAATATATTTTGATAAATAATCACTCAGTAGAAAAATAAATTTTTTGTTAGTTAATTTTGTTTGTTAGTTAATTTTTTGTTTAAAATTTTTTTTTTCATATTAACAATATGAATTATATGATAAATATTTATTTATATAATAATAAATATTATAATAAATAATATTTAATAATATTATGATTAAATAATATTATAATAAATATTTATCATATAATTCATATTGTTAATATTTAGTTATATGTTCTTAATATTATCATCTTTAGAACAACTTAAAGATAAATAATTATATATAAACTATTTTTTTAATTTAACAGAACATCTCTTAAGCGTGTACAATGATCGCAAAGTTAAAAATATTTATAAGGAATAATTCTCATAAAAGTGAAATGAAAAAATTTAATTTTATGAGATGTTTGAAATATGAAATTAAAGTCGTGGATTTTTCAGGTCGAGTATCTTTTAGGATGCAAATAATATGAGACCGTAATAAAGGTTAATGTTTAACCATTTGGCAAGGTTGCATATCCATTAAGAAATTGGAACGTGACAAGGAATAACCTTTATGAAGGTGCTAATTTGATTGAATGAATTTCATTTGAATCAATTCTCATCTTATATTCATGACTACAGTACAAAATCTATTTAATTTTCCCAGAAACATAAAATAAAAATATCGACAATTTTTTTGTTCTATTACCAAAATTAGAAAAATTGTTCTAGAATACTTTTTTAAATAAAAAAAAAAAAAAACAAAAATGATTTCTCTATGACACGAGAGCTTTTATGACGTTTACCTTTTAGCGAGAGTCGAAACTACAAAAGGTATAGTTGCGAATGGAAATAGTCGTTTCGAGAAAACACGGTATTTTTTTTCTTTTTCTATTAATTTTCAAGGCACGTTTTTGAAATGAAAAGCATATATGACACATTGTGACCTATAAAAAAAATTATTGGTGCACAAACTTCACACGTGAAGAGAATAAGCGTGCGGGGAAATTGCGCCCGATAGTTGAGAGTGTAAGAGCATTTTAACGTTGAAACACTAGAAGCAGCCTCGGGCATGTTTCACCATTCACGGCCGGAAAATCTGAGATTGCTCTATGCGATGGGACAAATTCAGATTCAACTTTGTTCGTAAACGTTCGTGCGCGATATTTCCTTCTCACAGAGAATTATATGAACGATATTTTGATGGTTTATGACTTGGAATTTATACAGATAGATGGAAAATCATTTTTTCCTTTCGCTGAATATGTTGAAAATTTTGTGAAAAGGAACTCAAAAGGGACTTTTTTATTATATTATTTTATTGATTTTTACATAAACTCTCTAAATCTGAATTAGTAAAAATTTTAACTAATTTGAATTAGTAACTCACTTTTTGCTTTTGAATTAGTTAAAATTTACTAATAAATTAGTAGAAAATTTTTTTTTACTATTTATTAGTAAAATTTAACTAATTCGAAAGCAAAAAGTGAGTCACTAATTCAAATTAGTTAAAATTTTTACTAATTCAAATTTAGAGAGTATGTATTGAAATTTGAACACAAATTTTACTTCTCCCTGTTAAATTTTTTTTAATCGATAAGAAAAAAAATCAGTAGTATTTTTTTCCAATTACCCGTAGCTTAAAAGAAAGAAAAAGATCAGGTTGTTTCTAAATATTTCTGTTTCAGCTTTTATTAATTATCATGTTTTTTCTGTTTCGGGTTTTACTAATTATGTTTTTTCTGTTTCGGGTTATTTTTCGTTTTCTTGTTTTTTGAATCATGTTTTTCTGTTTCATGCATTTAATCAATATAAATATTTATTTCTATCACTGTTTTTGTATAAAAATTAATTTATTATTTTTCTGTACACTATTGTTGTAAATTCGATATAACATTGTTTGTTATAATTAACATTTGTTAATTAATATTAAAGTTAATATTTTTCTGTACATTATCATAATTGACGACAGACAGATAGAATTTTTATTTATGGCATATTTGGAGTCTACTATTTAAAATAATAAATGATGCAAGAAAAAATTAATTTTGAGCAATGTACAAACAAAAGTCTGATTTTATTAATAGGTTACAATATACAAGCTGTGGAGATTTATTGGAAAATCGTTTAAAATTATTACGAATGAGCAATTACTATTATTTCATAATTATTATCGTTGTGTTTTTAATTGTAATAATTTTGATATTGTTGGAAATTTTACAATTATTTTAAAAAAAAATTTTAACAATTATCGTAAAAAACGTTTAAATTAGGTATCATTTTTTTATGAATCCATTCGTCTGGCATGAGTACACCAATATTACTCGAATTTAAAGTGCAAATATAATGATTAAAATAGATTTGGAACAGTGAAACGTAGCTTAAACCGGTACTATAATTTGTACTAAATTCGTTAATTCGATTAAGGTCATCTTTAATGAATAAAAAATGTTTGCCATTAAGACTCAATAAACCATTCGGGGTAAAAGTAAAACATACCCATCCTTCATTTTCATCGTTATTATCTTCAAAATTGTTACCATTTATAAATAATTTTTGTAGATCAGCATGATAAATATATAATAAATCATAGAATTGGAAATTACGGTTAATATTGATAAAATCATTATTTTTAGAATCACCTAAGAAGTCACGAGAAAAAATAATCCCACTTCTTTCAAATTGCACAGCAAAATAAGTTTTATTTTTAAATGAAGGTTCAATATTATTGGAAAATTGTTTAAAAGATATCAACTTTTTTTCATAATTAATAAATATTTCAAAAATTAATTTATCATTATGTCCGTTTGCACTGATTTTGTATTTATCCTGATGCAAGAAATCATTTTCTTTAGAATCAATTAATCCTTGCTTTGTAAGAATTAAATGAATATCATTCGATTGTCCATCGTTAATATATTCTAAACTATTATTATTAATAAAGAGACGAAGCGGTTCGGCATGATAAATATACAATGAATCATCTTTTTTAAAAGAATATCTAACATCCAATTTTTCATTCATTAAACCTAAAAATTTATGTTCAAAAATAGTATATCCATTTCTATTTAATTTCACCGAGAAGTAAAGTTTTTTCTGTAAGTAAGGATGAATGTCCAGAGAGACTTGAGAAATGGAAATTGTCATTTTTTCGTAATCTATAAAAATTAATAGAAATAATTCATCATCATAGCCAAGTGCTTCCATAGTGTAATAAACAAGTGGTAGAAACGGTTCGTTTGCGGTTATTTCCTTTATGTTAATTTTAATTTCGGTCTTTTTGGCAATTACGTGATATTCCACATCACTTTTGAAAAATTTACCATCTACATTTGCTGCAATGTAAACTGAGTAAACATTAGACAAAATGTTTAATTGCATCGATTCTTGATTAATTACGTAGCATTCGTTGTTTAAATACAAACATCGGCCAATTAGTTTCGATGAAGTGACAAATATAACGGGAATGTAAATTTTTTTCACTTTTTGTAATAATATCAATGGAGAAACATGTCTAAAATCACGTTCAATACTCATACTCTCGATATCATGAGACGATACGTTAAAATCAATGGCAGGCATTATGGAATGTCCAGTCAGAGCACGTAGTTCTAAATCAGGATTTATTAAGGGAAATGTAGTATTAAAATCCAATACTTTCATTAAATATGGCAGTATATTGACATCGTGAAGGTCGAGAAATATTTCAACGAGATTTGGAATAATATTCGTCGTATTGCAATCTTTATTTTTAATTGTTTGAAAATGACGAGTGTGAAATTCCCTGAACAATGCATCAGTACCATCGTAACCAAACAAACTCATCAGGAAGAGTAATTTTTCCTTAACGTTCCATAATTCAAAAGAAACGCCCGTTTGGTATTTTTCTACTACATTTTCTGGTATTGTATCGTTAGACGTAATCCAATAATTTTCACTTTTAAATTTATGCTGATAAAGAACGGCGAAAATATTGTTCCACACTTCGCCGAGATATCCAAAAGCAATAATATCATCTTCAATACTATAGTAATGTGCAAACTCATGCAATACCACCCAACGTGTATCCTTTGGTGGTTGTATCCAATCCAAAACATCATCATACCCAACTTTTTCAACGCTTAAATATGCAATATTACAATTTCCCTCTTGATAATAACAAGACTCATCATGATTCTGACAATTAAATGATGATTTCACTGTAAAATGAATGTCTCTGTACCTTGGAAAAATGTCATTGTGACATTTTATGTAAGTTAAGAATAATGTTGATCGTTCTTCAATAAGATGATCATCATCCGAAGAATATCCAATTCTATGTACACCAAATATTGAATCATAATATTGAATTATTTCCGCTTGATTTTGTAGGCCAATGTAAAGACTCAAGTTTGATTTTTTAATATTATTTATGTCACTAAGTGACAATAGCATTTGGGTGTGATAGTTTTCAACAAAACCAAAAACTTTTATATCATTGAAAAATATATTCTCGGCATTTTTTGCCGATGAGAGACGAACTTTATTTGAAATAAATGTTGGTAATTTGAGCCAATTTCTTGTTCTGACTGTTATTTCAACGGGAACTTTGTAAGAATCGGTAATCATTGGAACACAATTGAAATTTGTATAAACAATGATGGAAAAATTTGTTCTTCCCGCTAAATTAATTTCATTTATTGATCCATCTGGTGCTTGGGAGTAACAATAAAATCTTAAATTTTCAATTTCTTCATTAGCAGTTACTGTTAGGTTGAGTTTTGTATATTCTTTTACAATTAAACCAAAATGAGTTTTATGATGTTGTCGAGAGGAAGACCAAAATTTATTGCAACTCGATGCTACATCGTTTATAACAACTGGATACGCTGTTTTTTCAATTATCTGAAAATAATAAGATATTGTTTATTTTGGTTGAAGTTTGTTTTTTGAAAAATTCAAAAATCTAAATAGATTTTTAATTTTTGAGAAAATTTTCCCTTGGACGTAATGCGACCTTTTTGGATTATTTATTTCTATTTTGACAATAGTGTAATTAATTCAAATTTTGTAATTTCATTTCGACTTTCGACTTTTATTTTCACTTTCTCTTTCACTTTGACAGGAAGTGAAATATCTTCCACATTCACTTTTATTTTGCCAGTTGTTCATATTCAAAGAAAAATCCGTCAAAGTGAAAGTGGAAATGAAAATAAAAAATCTTTCAAAATGAAAATGAAAATAAAAGCGAAAATAGAAGTCTGTGAAAGTGAAAGTGAAAATAAAAAACTGTCACAGTACAAGTGAAAATGGAAATAGTCAATATGAAAGTGAAAGTAAAAACGAAAGTCAAACTAGATTTCTGTCAAAGTGAAAGTGAAAGTAAAAGCGAATGTAAAAATAGAATTATGTCAAAGTGAAAGTCAAAATAAAAGACTGTCATTTTAAAAGTGAAAGTAACAACGAAAGTAAAACTAGAATACTGTCAAAGTGAAAGTCAAAGTAAAAACGAAAGTAAAACTTGAATTCTGTGAAAGTGAAAATGAAAACAAGAAACTGTCAAAGTACAAATAAAAATTAACAACTGTCAATGTGAAAGTGAAAGTAAAAACGAAAGTCAAACTAGATTTCTGTCAAAGTGAAAGTGAAAGTAAAAGCGAATGTAAAAATAGAATTATGTCAAAGTGAAAGTCAAAATAAAAGACTGTCATTTTAAAAGTGAAAGTAACAACGAAAGTAAAACTAGAATACTGTCAAAGTGAAAGTCAAAGTAAAAACGAAAGTAAAACTTGAATTCTGTCAAAGTGAAAATGAAAACAAGAAACTGTCAAAGTACAAATAAAAATTAACAACTATGAATGTGAAAGTGAAAGTAAAAACGAAAGTAAAACTTGAATTCTGTCAAAGTGAAAATGAAAACAAGACACTGTCAAAGTAGAAATAAAAATTAACAACTGTCAATGTGAAAGTGAAAGTAAAAACGAAAGTAAAACTTGAATTCTGTCAAAGTGAAAATGAAAACAAGACACTGTCAAAGTAGAAATAAAAATTAACAACTGTCAATGTAAAAGTGAAAGTAAAAGAAAAGAAAAACTTGAATTCTGTCAAAGTGAAAATGAAAACAAGAAACTGTCTAAATTGGAAATAAAAATTAACAAGTGTCAAAGTGAAAGTGAAAGTAAAAACGAAAGTAAAACTTGAATTCTGTCAAAGTGAAAATGAAAATAAGAAACTGTCAAAGTGCAAATAAAAATTAACAACTGTCGATGTGAAAGTGAAAGTAAAAGAAAAGAAAAAACTAAAGTAAAAATAGAAATCTGTCAAACTGGGAGTGAAAAAGAAAGTAAAAATAGTAATCTGTCAAAGTGAAAGTGAAAATAAAACTCGAATTGAATTTACATAATCGACTCCAAGAAAAGGAAAAAATAATTATTATATAAATAAGTTATAAGTTGCACAATTTATTTTTCACTTTAATTTTAATTCTTATTTGTACAAAGTAGCAAAAAAATTGATTTTTGATTTTTTGGGGGGGTCTCTTTTAAACCACACAATTGAAAACTTCAAAAAATGTCACTTAATCCTTATTTTTTCTAGGAAAAGAAATGAAGTTTTATTTTGATTTTTGAAATGGATGGAAATTTACAATAAAAATTTACTTTTTCCTACGAATCCCTTAAAATATCAGAAATGAAATTTACGAATTTTTCTACTATATAAGTTTTTTATAGTTGACTGAATTTGATTGAAACTTGTTATTGGAACATTTTCGAAGTCGCTGAATGCAAATTTAAAACAAAATTTCAGAAAGTTTCTAGTTTCATTGCAAAATTTAGATAATTTTTGAAAAATTTTTTTACATTTTCATCACATGAGAAAGCATTTTACTATTAAAAATCTAATTAAATATTGGATAATTTTATATTTAAAATCGAAAATAATCAAAATTTTATATATATTTCTGAAAAATATCATATTTCTCAATTATTAAAATTTTTCAAATATTTTTTGGAAAAAAAAGTTAAACTTCATTTTTTTATTCAATTTCGATTATGTTTTAATTTTGTCATTATAAAATACATAAAATAAATATCAAAAATAATCAAGAAACTTATGTAACCGGATAGGGAAAAAACTCGTAATTTGTTGACTGACTTTTTTTATTAAATTCTTATTGAAACAATAAACAATTGAAAATTTTCTATTAGAAGGTTGAATATTCTTAACAATTTTTAATAATTCCAATTTTTTTCATGAAATAAATACAAAAAATAAAAATAATTTTTTTTATTAAATTAATATAAAAATAAAACAATTTTTTTTTATTAAATAAATATAAAAATAAAAACGAATTTTTTTTATTAAATAAATATTACTTCTTACTGTTTAGAATTTAAAAATTTCTCTTTCAATTACATGTGTTAAAATAATTTTAAACGTACCGTTTGCTGCCAAAGTATTGAATTAACAAATGATGTGGAAAAAAGTAACAAACAAATGTTCAATAATTGTCTTGCCCAAGCCATTTATAAAAAAAATTTTTTTGTTGTTGACACGCCAAAAAACAAAATTGATTTGTTTCTTCTTTTGCATTTACTTATATTTAAAGAGTGAATATGTTATGAGAAAGAAATTACAATCACGCATATTCTCACGTTCCCGATTAATTAATTGAAAAATTAATTTCATTTATTGATAAATCAATCAATTTAAAATATATATCTGTAATTTTTACTAAGAATTATTGTTGAATCAATTGAGAGAAATTTTCATAATGATAAAAAATGTTTATTAAAACATATAAATTAATAAGAATGAGTAGTGGGGGAGAGTTGAAAAAACAATAAATTAATAACATTTTTTGTTTGTTTTATTTTTAAAACTTAATGAACGACAATTGACATTTTCATAAATAAATTTATTTTTCAGAATAATATTCTATCATGGATAAAAAATGTTAAAAACTGATAAATTTGTTATCAAGAAAAAAAATCTATGAAAATAAATTTTAACATTTTTTGATGTAAAGAGAGACGGTATTTTGTTGTTCGTTTTTGACTTGAAAATATTACCAACGAAATGAAAAAAAAGCGTTCGGCATTTGCATTTTTATCGAACACACATTGGATTACAGGTTATTTCATTGCAATTTGGAAATAGCAAGATAGAAGGATTTTTTTAGCATTAACTTAGGTTAGGTACGGAATCCCTAGTTTTTATTACATTTTTATTCTTTCTGTCGGATTTACTACTAACTTCAGTAGAATGCGGTTTGGATCTTGTCCAACCTGAAGACATTCTTAGATACTGAAAATAAATTAGTTTAAAGAAATAGTAGGAAATAAATGGAAATTTTTAATTTTCTTTCCTCTGCGGAACAATTAAAGGGAAAATATTTTATTAAATTCAAAATTCATCAATTAAGATCATTTTCTTAGTTACTAAAATTGAACTTTATTATATAATTTTCATGATATCAATCAGTGACCATCATTGTACATACAATTACAATTGTATTCGAGGTAACAATTGTTCGATAACTATATATCATCAAAATTTATTCTTGAATAATATTTGTCATTTACTCTATTAAGCTTCATTTTCAGTTGGATGATCCAATAATGGAATTTACAAATCATTTGTTCATTAAGATTTCGATGATATAATATTTTGAAATAATTGTGTTTGCAATTTTCAGGGAATAAAGGATTTTAGTAAATGATTTGAACGCGTGAATTGCTCAATTGTATAAATTTCCCATAAGACCAGTATAGAATGACTGCTTTTTGCGCAAACCCAAGGGAAATATCAAATTGAATTGTTAATATAGAATAATAACCAAACTTTCACAACCGCTTGTTTATTGGAAAATGACAATATCAATCAATAATATTGAATTCATCAATTTTTGTTTGATAATATCAATTAGAATATTATTTTCTTTTCATTCTTCATTGCAAAAATTATTGCAAAATAAATTTTTCGACAATTTTATTTCTATAATTTACTTTTCGAAAAAAGAAAATTCTTATTATTTTTCAAAAAATAGCTTTGATACGAATCTGTGATGAGATTTTCAAAATGGATTCATGACGGACTTTGAATCAAATTCATTGGAATTGCTTAATATTATTTACCCGAGGGTTTGTACGATTGGTAATTACGAATTTGACTTGAAATTCGTGATGAGCGACCCCGAAAACCCCCAAGTGACGATTTTCAGTAGAATTTGACCAATTTTCAAAAATTCTTCCGCCATATTAGATCCGCCATTTTGAATTTTGAAAAACAGACACCGAATTCGTAATCAGCGACTCCGACAACCCCCGAATGACGATTTTTAGGCGAATTTGATCAATATTCAAAAATTCTTCTGCCATATTGGATCCGCCATTTTGAATTTTGAAAAATAGACAACGAATTCGTAATCAGCGACCCCGAAAACCCCCAAGTGACAATTTTCAAGCGAATTTCGCTAATTTTCAAAAATTCTGCCGCCATATTGGATCCGCCATTTTGAATTTTGAAAAACAGACAACGAATTCGTAATCAGCGACTCCGAAAACCCCCGAATGACGATTTTTAGGCGAATTTGATCAATTTTCAAAAATTCTGCCGCCATATTGGATCCGCCATTTTGAATTTTGAAAAACAGACAACGAATATAAATACCTTCAGTAGGATATTTCAAATAGTTTACTTTAAAAAAATTCCTAAAAAATCACTTTTCTTTTTGGTTTCTAGATGTATATCTTCCGCCCTTAAGATGTGAATATCAAAACGATGATGAGAATGATAATGTTGGCATTTTGGTAATAATTTCGTCTAATAGAGAGAGAGAGATGCGGAAAGCTATCTGATGATGAAATTTCGCAAATCACTGCTTACGTGACCTGTATGGTTGAAGGCTTGATTGAGATTGGATGCTGATGTATTTGCATCCCTTATTAGAAGGAATGCTTACCCAAGACTGGAGGATTTAATTAGACCAGATTCTCTCTACGTGGCTTTTAGACAAAGAGACACTAAGAACCAGTAGACGTTAAGTACATACACACAGGAAATAAGAAAAAAATCCAATTAAACGCGAATGCTAATTGCATCTATTTGAAATTTTTTTTACTCTTTTTTTTTTTACTTTTTTGCCAAATAATCGAAGGAATTGCAACATTTTTATTTTTAATTTTGAAAAATACCACATTTGAAATTATTTCTTTATGGTAATTAAAAAGATGTTTTTAAAATTAAAACAATATAGTTAAATTGAGTGCGACTTAAGAATATACAAATAATCAACAACACCTTTCTTTCTCTTTTGTTGGTCTACTTTCATTGTAAAGTCGTGAAACTTAAAGTAATTAAAACCAAAACTTTTCAGTTTAACTAGCTCGCTATTATTCCCCTTCCCAACTAATTTTCATTGAAACAAAAACTTCCCCTCCCCTCCACTTTACAGAATATTGTATTGACAATTTATCTTTTATCACTTTACACGTGAATTCTCAAGTAAATAAAAAGAAACAAATAAAAATAAACTATCAATCAAAAATTGTCTATTTAGTTTTTTAACCGATGTTCAAGTCAACAATTTAAAGGACAAATATTTTTCTAGTGTAAATTTTTTTTAAATCAAAAATAGGTAAAAAGAAAAATTTCGGTACATTTAAACCATTTTCTGATTACATTTAAGGACAGATAATGAGAGTAGGTAGTTAAAATGAATTACAAAATTTGATAACATCTGTGTCTGGCTTAAATTTATTCGTACCACTAAAAGAATTCCGAAGCGTCTTGCCTACAATTGACTTATACTACTGAAACTAAACTTCAAGAGTTTGGAACTGTTTTGTCTGACTATTATTAATTTTTACTACTGACAAATATTTTTTACTACGGGTTGTCAATACATTATCAGTCAGTCAATGAAAAAGACAAAATTCTGCCTGGAAAAAAGAAAAAAGTTTTGCCTGACTATACTTGATTTTGTCTACTACTACTACTGCTACTAATTAATTAGCATTTCAAAGTGTTTTGTCTGACTATAATTGAGACTTACTACTGAGAATAAATTACAAGAATTCCGAAGTATTTTGTCGGACTAAAATTGACTCATACTACTTTAGAGTAAATTTGAAGAATTTTAAAGGATTTTGTCTGACGAAAATTTGATTCATACTACTGCGACTGTATTTTAAGCAATATGGAAGTATATTGTCTGACTATTATTAATTTTAACTACTGTCTGACTATAATTGACTCATTCTACTTAGACTAGTTTACAAGAATACCGAAGTATTTTGTCTGACTAAAATTGGCTTATACTACTGAAAATAAGCAATTAGAAGAATTCGTAAGTATCTTTGTCTGACAATGATAATTTCTATAAATAATCAATAAAAAATTGAGAATAAAAATTCGCTCCAATTAAATTGTGATTTGTGATATTGTTGAATCAAATATCAAAGTAAAAAGTAATATTTTAAAATTAATGATTCAGTTGAAGTCTTTAATGAAAAACGAAATTTAGTTGTTGTTCTAATAATAATGCATTGATATTTTAATTTAATTTCTGGGGAAACTGTAGAAAAAGAATTAATTTAGTTGTAATTTATTTTTATTTATGTTTTGTTATTAATTTAATCAACTTGATGGATACCTAACTTAGTTAATTAATTCATATATATATAGTTGAAACAATTAACTGTCAATTTATTTATCTCTTTCTTTACTAATAAATTAGATAACTCTTCATCTCTGAGGTAAATTGCTTGTGGTTATATATACATATATATGTCGGTGAAATAGTTTCGATCAGTTGTGGCTGACCGAAACTGTTTATAACTACTGTGGCTCGGGGGTCCATTAAACGTGTAGTATTTCATGACTGTTTTTACATAATATGAATTAAAAATTCTTTAATTAAATTATACATATATTAATTAAAAAGTATTTAAAATTTAAAATATTACTTTTTAATTAAATTTTTTGTAAATTTTTCCTCCATGAAATATAATTTATTTCAATACCTAAAATATAATTTATTTGAATCAAATATAACTTATTTAAATTAAATATAATTTATTCGAATCAATAAAAGTATGTTTGTCTAAGAGCCAAATGACTTATTTATTTGCTGCAAATAAAAATTTTCTTTATTACAAATAAAATATTTTTTAGCGCATCTTTTGCTTTTTGCATTTGAAATGGATTTACCAGAAATATTTAACATCGTTGTTCAATTATTTGAATTATACTTATTTAAACCAAACAAAGAAACCTCAATTAGGTGAAGGTACAATAATTAATTGAATATAATAAGTATAATCGATTTCTTTGTTTAACAAAATTTTTTTTTCTGTTAAAATTTTATTTCATTTTTTATTTTATTCCTGCAAATAAATATTTATTTGAATAAATAAACATAAATTATTGAAAATTAATAATTTTCCTAAAATTGATTTAAAGCATTATTTACTTACTCTAATATTAAAACGTTTATTAGATTTCTGAAATTTGAATTTGATATACAAATTACTATTTATCTGATACAATTAAATGAAATATTTCGATCAAGTAAATATTTATTCAGTTCAAATACAGATTTCACACATAATAGACAAGTAAATAATTTATGAATTACTATTGTATTGTATATTGGACCAAATAAATCTTATATTCGATTCAAATAAATTTTTTTCAGTTATACAACCAGAGAAATTTTTTATTTGGAACAAAAAAAATATAGTCTCAGAGCCTACTAAAATATTAATTATTGTTTTAAATAAAAATCTTATTTGAACCAAATAAAATTTATTTTATACAAAAAATAGGACTCTGAGTCAAATATATATCTTTTTTCTGGATATACAAAAGAATATATATATTTTGCTCTTAGTGAATTTATGATGACGCGTAGAAAACGATGTTAGAGCAGATCCCTGAGTGGGGCATTATAACCTTTAAAATTATGATAATAAATTCAACATCCTTATGGGAAAAAACTTTTATCACGTGTAGGCGAAAATGTATGTATAAATTTTCACTATATGAAGCTTGGTAAAAATGAGATGAACTTACCCAACTCGTATCTCGGTTGAAGGGAGAGAGAGAGAGGTCCAGATCGATTTTCTGATGAATGACTGGACTCTGGTTAGTCTAAGGTTTATCCTCTAAAGACGCTTGCGTTAATTTGATCCATAATTCATGTTGATTTCAGCGCCGCGCCGTTACGGTCTGTAAATTAGTGCGACACTCTATTAACTACTTGTTATAACTCCCTAAGGAATATCTTATAGTCAGATAACCACTGCACTCGTCTCCTTATCTAACTTATGAGAAAACTTCCTGACAGACCAAGAAACTAGAAAATTGCAATTAATTAATTTGCAATAAATTATAATATTATTCGCAAATAGTCATAAATTTTTTAATTCCAATATCAAAAACATTATAAACAGTATTTATTCCCAGCCTTTCAGTTATTTCTTCAAAAATTTCGCCTCCCCCACCTTTTTTTCCAAATGTGACGTTTCGACCTATTAGCTTCAAAAATTTTTAAAGTTATGTTTTTGTTAAAAATTATTATTATTATGAATTATTCTTAAAATAACACTTCTTAATTGATGTAATTAAGTTTCAGTAGTATAAGTAAATTGTACGGAAGACGCTTCCTAATTTTTCATGTAATAGTGGTACGAATCAATTTTAGTCAGAGAAAAATATTTTTTCAAATTTTTTAATTCATTTTAAGTAG
>JUFY01029125.1:0-10069 GCA_001855655.1 Leptopilina clavipes | reverse complement strand
GACAATAAGAATTTCGATAAAATGGAAATTATAAAATTGAAATGTGGGGAATAATCATGCGCCCCGTGGAATATTCATGCGAGTCATAAAAATTATTTAATACCCACTTGGAGCATTGTTAAAAAATATTATTTTTGTTGAATAGAATTCGGAGTGCTTTTTCAAAAGAAGCTAATTGTGATAGTATTTTTTCAACATATAGGATGAAAAAAGAAGCGCAAAATTTAAAACAGTAACGACTCCAAAAGTGAAGCTAAAGTAAATCTTTTCTTTCAACAAATCAAAAATATAGCGGATACACGTGGAAAGTGTTATACATAACAAAGACAATTTATGTTGTCGGAAGCTTGACCAGGCGGTAAGTCTTAAATTCCTGCTGAGTCTAGGCTACTTTGCACTAAACATCCCAGAAATCCTTTTTGAAAGAAAGAGCTAGTACCCGTAATTTTCTTGGTAACAACTGACCAGAAGTCAGTGATTGGCACGTTTACCAGAATATCCTAAAGGATCCTTATTCTATAAATAAAGGACGCCCGTCGTTAGGTCAGAAATCACATCGATAAATCTTATTTTTAATCCTTGAATAATAACCGCACAAAAGAATGAGAAAATGGGATGCATTTATATGTGAATATAATTTTTATGGTAATGCGTACAGAACCGTTACCAGTCTAGATATATAAATGAATTTAATTATAACATGTGCACTATTTATGCGCAATAATCGTACGGCATTTATGGCCATGCACGTTTCACCATCAGTCGTAAATTTGTAAATTGCTCGAAATGAATTTAGGGTGAATGTTCGCGTGATGCTTATTGTATTTCCGACCCCCGTGGGAAGCAAATTAAAAAAAATGATAAGCCAATTGCCTATATTGGCCGTTTAACCGTCGTGAATCGATGAACCATGTCTTTAAATTAGAAAAACCGTATACGATGATCACCGTGAGAATTTTTATACATTTTACAATGAAAACAGCTGCTTTTTTATCAATATAAACGTTAACTTTTTTTTTGAAAATTTTATTGTTTTTTTCCTTCACTTTTTAAATATAAAAATATTATACAATTATGTTCTTTATTCATAAGGTTTTTCTGCAAGTAAAAAATATGAATGTAATAAATGCGAGTTAGGTGTAGATCTTATCTTACATGATTTAAAAAAAAACTCAAAAAAAAAACTTTTTTTCTATTTCAAAATATGAAAATCATCTTCTGATCAGATAAAACGTTTTCCCTTATTGAAATGCATATCCGATTTTTTTTCTAGGAAATATGTATGTATATTGTTGGAGACGATTTGAGAAAAAAAATTTTTTGAACATTTTTTGGTCGAATATGAAAAAATTAGAGAATTAGTTTTTTTTTAGAAATATATGTGAAACTGATGTTGAATCACGTGTATGAGCACTAAATTAAAATGTTCGGAAACATAACCGTTACATCCCTCATTTAACACCTGGATATTCCTATCAGATAGCAGATGTTGTCCAATCTATGATATCAATTATTGTAATACGGGGTTGACCATCCTCATCATTGTTGCGTCTTATCGAAAAATCATCGAATTATATGTGTTCAGAAAACAGAAGATAACCGATCGTCTCTATGTTGTGATTTACATTTAAAAGTAAAGTAAACTTTTATATTTATCACAATCTCTTTAAAAAAAAAACAATCACCTAACGGTCATAATAATTTAACGATTTTTCAAATTCAATATAAATTTCCAAATTTAAGTTGATATGATAAATAAAAATAATAATCCATACTCTCAAATTAAAAGTTATTGAAGTTTTAATAATTTGAAGTTTCAAAGCGTTCGATTTTTAAATTTTTTTAAATTCAAATTATTTGAAAGTAATAAATTGATTAAAACCGTTTGAAGGCCTCGTAAAAATTATGAACAAAAAATTTATTTTCAATATTATAAATGTACTTTTTTCTTCTTGACAAATGCAAAATGGACTTACAATAATTTTTTATACAAATTTATTAATAATAAGGCAATTTAACCGACTTTTTCCAGCTAACTCTATAAATAAACTTATTTTTAAAGAATTGAGGCGTACGATGAGCCTTTAATTTTCTCACATTAAAGACTTTCATCACGCAATGGACATTATTTTTACCATTTGTAGAGCGGAAGATTCACACGAACATGCAGATGTCATGATAAGTACCAAAGTTTGGTAACGTGTAGGCATCAGGGTAATTTGGGGGGCGTAACTGTGACGATGCACCGAGTACTTTTTTCTATATTCAATAATTGAAAAATATATTTTTGGTGCCATATGCAAACCCACAAGATACATCCGTAAATGTTTATTAGTGTCGCCTTTAATGTGTTTGTACAACAAAATAGAAAATTTGGTTCAAACATAATTTTTCCCTGAGTGTAAGGGAGAAGGATGAGGGAATTGAAAAACTTGAAATACAATAATATTTCAAAAAACATGTAATCATTTTGTTTTCTTCACATAAAAATAATTGTATAATTATCCAAAATTCACAATATCCATTTTTCAAAAAAAAAAAATTTATTCCTCCCATAAGAGTTGCAGAGATAAATATTTTTGTAATTCTAGATTTCAGAGGTATTGACAAAATTTTATGTCATTGAATCAAATCAATTAAGCTTAAATGTATTATTTTTTCCATTTAAACATTTAAAAGAAAACGTGACTTGCTATTAGGTAAAATAATTTCCAAATTAATTGAAAATACTATCTAAATCAATTAAAAATCACAGAAGTCTTTATTTTTTAAAAGTAGTCTAACAATTTTTGCACTAAATAAAAATATTAATAACATAAATGTGTATCTTCGTGTAACACTTGCAAAAAGGCTCTATTTTATTATTGTGTATAAATGCAGCAAAAAGAATATAGTTGATTTTTTACTTACTAAAGTAAAAATAGTAAACTTGTTTCCAACAATTTATATATAATATATATATGTAAATTTGAGATTTCAAAAAAGACTAAACAATTTTTCAGAAAATATGCTTGCCTCTAAATGCAAAAGGGTCAGAATTTCTCAAGTGGATCACCTAAAATTTTCAAAAAGTAATTAACTTTCAACATTAAATCATTTTTTTATTTCTACTGTGATCAAAATAACGTTCTGAAATTTTTTTTAAATAGTAAAAAAAATATTCCAAAATCCATTCTTCCAACTATAGAGGAATATACAAAGAAGATTTCTACAAAATTTTTAATAAATCGGTTCAGTAGATTTTGAGATATATGTCAACCAGGTCGAAAATAATTTAAGTTTCGAGAAAAAGCGTTTAAAGTTTGAGACAAATTTTCAGGCAGTATAACTCATTTTTAGATAATGTTCCATAATACTTATATTTGATTAATCGACGATCTCAGATACATTCGGCCTTCTTCTTCTTCAAAATTAACGTATTCTGATGTTCTTTCAGCTAAATGAGCTGCTTTAGCTTCTTTAGAAGCAGCAAAAGCTCTTAGTTCAGAGCGGTCAATTCGAGTTTCTTGTAAAAAAAAACTCAATGACAGCATCTAGTTTTGAAAAATTCTCAAAGATCTAAACTTTAAAAAAAAGCAAAAAAAAACAATGATTTTAAAAAATTTGTAAATCAGAATAACCCCTTAATTGTTAATAACTTTAACAAAAAAAATTTAACAGTCTAAAAATTTCAGAACGTTATTTTGATCACGCCATTTTTATCCGTTTGAGAAATTCTGATCCATAGTATTTAATAACAAATGTAAATTAAATTAGTATTTTTGAAACAGTACTAGAAATAGCGTTTATGAAACAGGTGTTATACAAAAGTACTGAATGCACAATTTTATGTTCTAGATCCTATAATATTATACATTTTTTTAGATGGAAGTGCAAAAACAGAAAATTTATCAATTTTCAGTTAAATATAAATAACTAGTAATATTAATATTTTATACATATTAATAAAGATATACATATGTCATAAATATCGAGCACTTGAAAATAAGTTGTTATAATATAATATTATTACACGGTAAGAATGATATTCTTAGAATAGGAACATACTTGTTAATTTAAGAATAGTTTCATATTTTAAGAATATTTAGAAAACTTACTAATGACAGTTAATAACATAAACATATTGAAAGTCATAAAATTTTGTAAAAAATCCATCTTTTTGAAAAAGTGCATTAATGATTATACTTTGAATTATTTCGAACGTTTAGATTGTTGTAAAACACTTTTGTTTCGACCAAAATATTTTTAAAATTTGTCAATTTCATAAGCCTTTCATACCAGTGTGAGCTCTGCTAATATTCCATGAAGTTATTTTTTTTGAATACCTGTTAATGATGAATATAATTAGAGTTATGCACACCAAAGCTATTAAGATGCCTCCCACAATTATTCCAACATTTTCCGTTTTCATCTTTGGCTCTTTAACGGCAGGACAATATTCCTCTATAAAGAAAAGTTTATTTAGAAATAATTATAAATAAGTGATTAATTCAAATTCTTAAACTTAATGACAATTTTAATAAAAGTCGGAATGCAATAACCGCGGTTTATCACTCAAAAACTCGTAACGCGCTTATTTCACTTATTTTTCTTGACGGTCACTTTAATTAATTACTTTAGAGACACAATAAATTCAACAATTTAAGAAAATTAATTTATCTGCGTTTTACAACTTTTTGATGAATCTTCCCCCAAATTGCTTGTTTTATTATAAGTTACTATGCTATATTATACAGAAGAATAAAAATGAAAAAATACAACTTACCTTTTCTATTTAAAGTGCTATTTGCATCAGTATTGAATGCAATGAACTGAATGTTATCAATAATAACAATCATGTCACCAGTTTGTATTTCCTGTGCATCATTGCATACATATATGCTATTCGGTTCGGATGTTTTGAATAACATTAAATTGTTTGTACTGTTTCCCTTCATGACTGGTTCTAAAAATAGAGAAAATCCAAATGTCATTTTTCTGCAAACACGATTCATTTTAAAGTTTAAATTCTATATATGTGCAATGAATTAAAACAATATTTTATGTTATATCAAATTATACACTCAGAAAAAAAATTTACTTGAAACAACCAAATAAATGCATTGCTATACAGTTAACAAAATATTTGTTTGGTTCCATCGAAAATTTGGTTCAAACGACAAAATTCTTTCTTCGATGGAAAAATTTATTAAACTGAATCAAACATTTATTTGAATCAAATAAATATTTATTCAGGTTAAACAAACTTTATTTAAAATAACCTAATACTTGGGTCTATGCAACAAAATAGAAGATTTGGTTCAGACATAATTTTACCCTGAATGTACAAGTTTTTATTTTCATATTTTAAATACCTGCAGCATCTGGAAAATGAACATCATCCAGTACAATGGAAAGAATTACGTATTGAACGTAATGAATGTCGCCATCCTTTACAATATTCATTGTAAGTTCGTTAATTCCATTGGAAATTGATACACCCAATTCTGCTGACTCTTGCCACATTAATGTTAAAACGGATATATCCTCTTTGCACGTGCCGGTTACATTTGCATTAAAGGGAACCGTTATTTTCTTTGTATCGATCTAAAATTATTAATATTTCATTTATTAACAAAATATTCTGGACTTACCAATTAGTTAGTGGTACTATCTACTAGGAAAATCTAATCAATAAATTACATTAACAAATAAATAAATTATTTTATGTTGCAATTTTTTACTTTAATATTTATTTTAAATTCAAAAAATAGGTATATGTAAAGCTTAAAAATGAAGAAATATAAAGTTAATATGAACAGAAAATTTTTTTTAAAAGAAACAATGATGATACTGCTTTCTTGGATCATTCTACAAATTGATCCAAAAAGCCGTATCATTTTGCAACGTTTTGATCCCTTTTGGTTTTCTGTGGTGTTATTGAAAAAAATGTATACCTTATTCTGTTTTGTTTTGTAAGGTATTGTGAGCGTGATATTCATTTTTGTCAAGATGCAAGGAACGTTAGTAGTTTCGTTAAGAAGTAAATAATCGAAATTTCTCGCGGCCCAAATATGAGTTGTTATTGTTCTTATTGTAGTTGTCGAAGTTGTACTATCATTGGAATTCTGATATTTTTCCGATCCATTTTGTAGTTTTTCTGTTGCATCCTCAGTTGTTTCTTGAAAGACGGTTGTTGTTTCGTCAATATTTGTTGCAGTTATAGTAGCATCAGAAGCTGGATGGTTTTTATCAGTCGTTGGTTGAGGGGTTATTATTGTTTCGTTAGTTGGTATTGAAGTTGTAGAAGCATTGGAATCCGGATGGTTTTTAGTTTCATTTTGAGGGGGAACCACTACTGTAAAAGCATTTGAAATTTTAGTGTAAACAAAGCCCAATGCGAAAAATACGATTGGCGTAAAATTGGATCAATTTTTGGATTCATCTTTCCAAGATTGTATTACCAATATTTAAATTCAAGATTCATATAATTATATAAGACAAAAATTCTATAATTCTTCAAGATTCAATTCGCATAATCTTGACAATTTCACACTGCGACGAAATATTAATTTTCAATTAAATCTTATTAGTGTACTTCTCTCCATTTGAATCAGCCCAGATAGCACGTAACCTTGCGGCAACATTGCCGCAATGTTATCATGCAAGGTTAGCAATGTTGCACTGAAATGTTGCCGCAATGTTGCTACAAGCTTGAAATGTCCCACTTTCGCAACATTGCACGGCAAGGTTACCGCAACATTACACTATAACATTTCAGCAACATTATTATGCAATATTGCAGTTAGGTCTCTTGGCAATGTTGCGTCAATATTGCCGTGTAATGTTACCGCAATATTGCTCTGTAATGTTGCCGCAATGTTCAAGAGTAAAATTTCATTGCTTCTTTTAATTACATTAATAAAGCTATTGCTTAAATTTGATAAAATATTTCAAAAAAAATACTTACAAACTTTTTTCAAACATTATTGTACAACATTGCGGTAACCTTGCGGCAACATTACACAGCAATATTGCTGTGCAACGTTGCGGCAACATTACACGGTAATATTAACGCAACATTGCCAAGTAACATTACTGAAAGGTTATCGTGTAATGTTACGTCAACCTTACCGTGCCATGTTGCGAAGGTGGGACATTTCAAGCTTGTATTAACATTGCGGTAACATTGCAGTGCAACATTGCTAACCTTGCGTGACAACATTGCGGCAACGTTGCCGCAAGGTTGCGTGCTATCTGGGAGTGAGGTTTTACTGGTGAAGTAGTTGGAATAATTAATAATAGCAATTGAAGCACTTCAGTAAAATAATTTCCACTGATTTCCAGGGAATATGCTGATTATAAAACAGATTTTAATGTTTAAATCAGTAGAAATACTACTGGTTCACAGTGAAATATGACTGAAATTTTACTAAAGTGCTTCAATTTATTCAAATTTAGAGAATAACTAACTTAATAAATATGTACCTTGATGTGTCAACCCATTAACATAACCTCAAATTAAAAAGTAATTTTTAACAACAAATAAAATTATAATCCAAATAAGGTTCACTAAATTTTGAAAGACTCAGTTGTACAATTTTTAAAATAAATTATTTTTAGACTCACACTTGTTCAATTTTTTTTTTTCTTTTAAGTTGGTGACCAATTATTGTAAGTTTTATTCGATTTTAACAAACAATAGCTAATTTTTCTCGCTAAAAGATTCTCTAAAATTCTGTTATTTAAATTTTGCAAACAATATTTTGTTCAAAAGTTATTGGACAAATAAAATTTATTTTATATATTTTCTTTTCAAAGAAAGAATTTTATTCGTTTATTCAAAAATAAACGAACGGAATTGAAGAGAATCTTTTAACGAGCAAAATGAGCTATCGTTTGTAAAAATTAATTAAAAATTACAATTGTTCATAAACTTAAAAGAAAAAATACAGAATGTTAAATAATTATTATTTTATAACAAATATTTTTGCTAAAAATAATTTTTATCGAAATTTTACAACTAGGTATTTCTAAAATTTACTGAAATTAATTTTAATTATTGTTTTATTTGTTGTTAAAAATTAATTTTTAGTTTGAGCTTATGCCAAGGGATTGAACCTCCTTGGACAAAAAATTATGCACGGATTTTTAATTTTTAAGCAAATTTTCTATAGCCAAAACTAAAATGATAAATTATGCTTAAGTATTATAAAATTGAATAATTCATAATTTTGAGTTAATTTATTTTTTGTTATGGATTTATTGTATATAATTTAAAAATAATTTTCAGTCGATAAGACATACTTCTGTATTTTTATTCTATAATTACGTATATAGATAAAATAAACTTAAAAGCCTTCGCAGAATGATATGCGGAGACAATATAGTGAATTGAAAAATAGTAAAACTCGCTTAAAAAATTTTCTATAAATGAAACAAAAATAGTTATGAAAAGAAAATGCACTTTTAATTATAAAATTAGTTAATTTTAATTATAAATTATTTGTTAGTATAATAATTAATTAATTTTTTTTGTAGTACACTGAAAAAAAATTTATTTGATTCAAATAACCAATTACTTGTCTATTATCAAATAAATATTTACTTGAATCAAGTAATTTTTGTTTCAATCAATTAAATGATATTTGCTTCGAATATTGAAATTATTGGTTCAAATACAATTTAATTGACTTAAATAAAAATTACTTGATTCAAGTAAATATTTACTTGATAATAGACAAGTAATCGATTATTTGAATCAAATAAATTTTTTTTCAGTGTAAAACTATCATAATTTATAATTGTTTCGTTACAACAAATTAAACTATGTTTGTGTAATAGTTTAAAGTTGTTTAGTTAGCGATTAGGTACTATTAGTGATTTGTTTAATTTAAAAATTAAATTTTAATTATTTCTGCACGTCAAGCGATTTTAGATCAACAAATGGTCGTCAAATTCGAGCATCTCATTAAAATAACAATTAAAACAATTGAATTTTACAGTTTCATCTCACTTCTTTTATGAAAGGGGACGAAGACACAAATGAAATTTATTATCACTAATAACTTACAGCTTTGAGCTATTCCCAAGAAAATTACACAACAGAGAAACAAAATCCTCTCGAAAGCCATTTTTTGAAGAAAATGTTTTATCAGCGCAATGAGTTTCTCGCAAAACAAATATTTTGTTAAAATTTCTTAAACGAATATATTGTTAAGAAATAAACAGTATACAAACTATTCACTATACCATTCACAGACTCGAAAATATTCTTATGACTGTCGATGACAATTTAAGGAAACTACTAAATAGTCTAGAAAGCTAATTACCTCAATCCCCACTCTTTACCATCGGGTCATCGTTAATTTTTATCTATATTTACACTTCGATTTGCAATGCTATTTTACTAGTTTATATGTGCATATTGTTATATTGTTTTACATAAAAACGTAATAAAGGTTTTAAATATTATAATAAAAAATTTTTAACTTTCTCAATTCATATAATTATTGTATTATTTATTATAATAAATTTCATATAATTAAAAATAAATTTCATATAAATATTTATTTGATAATAGACAAGTAATTCGTTAAAAGAATCAAAGAAATTTTTTTCTCCAACACCTGCTGCGAAAATGCAACCTTACATGTGAGAAAACTGTGTTGAAAGTTAAAGTTTTATTAACTATTCTGCGGAGCGTGGCGAAAGTGAATTCAGCGTGGCGAAAGTAAATTCAGCGTGGCGAAAGTAAATTCAGCGTGGCGAAAGTAAATCCCAATGCTTTTTTGTATTTTCATTGATGTTAGTGAATTCATTTAATTAAATGTAATAAGTCTTTGATTATTTCGACGTTCTTTGTACTTCCAATACGAGAAATCCTAACGGAAAGAAACTTAATTTGATTGGTTGAAATTTGCTTCATAAATACTAGCGACGTCTACCGGGAACTAAACGAGTTTGTGTCAGTTTTATAAACTATAAAACTATAAAAATATGCAAAAATGCATTTTCTCGCAGGTTGTTGGAGAAAACGTAGTGTACAACACGTGGCAAAAGAATGATTTTTCTCGAGTGATTGCTGCAC
>JUFY01029123.1:6209-21081 GCA_001855655.1 Leptopilina clavipes | reverse complement strand
AAAAAAAATACTGGGTGGTATCACATATCTTAATAACAAAGCGAAATTCTCCGGGAACTTCGTTTAATAAAGTATTTATATAATTTTTCACCAACAATTATATTCTATCACGGTAACATTAACTCAACAGCCAGATAATTGTTTAAATTTTAAAATAAACAAAAACATTGAGATTTAAGTTTCAAGAAAAAATAGATAACATTGATATTTTTTGTAACATTCATATAACATTTTTTCCCAATTTAACGATAAAATAAAGAAAAACAACTCGATTATTAAATAGCGACATTTTTTTTTCCTTCCTTCATGAAATTCGTTAATGGGACACGAAGCAGTAAATTTTTAATTTTCGAAAAAATCAGAAGCAGAGAGAAATAGAGAGAGAATATTCTCTTTTATTTTTATCAGCACTGGGCATTATTGGAAAAATAACACCTCATTCATTCGTAAAAACAAAAATCAAAAAAAAAAAAAAAATTAATACCCACAATTCTCACGGTAAAGTCGTATTCGTTAAACGGACACGATTTTTCTTTTTTAAATTACAATTACGTTCATTATAAATAGATAATAATAGAATGTCGATTCATGGGATCGCGTTATTATATTTTATTTTATAAAGTTTATTTTATCGTTAGTCATTTATTTATTTATTTAAATATTACCTCGTTTTTTTCATCGTCATCGTTATCAAGTTTTATTGTTTCTCTTATTAAACGACATATTGTTGTCGGTTGTTTCATTTTTTCTCTTTTTATGTTTTTTTTTAAAACGCGCGCAAGGATTTACAATGGACTTTTCCTACTTAAAAAGGCGGTGCTTAAAAAATGGGACGGCAGGCAAGCTGAATCGAATGAGACACTCGCTGAAAAAGTCCTTTGACAATATACGAAATTCAATAATATTGTTGCAAATATTGCCAAATTATTGCGCATTTTTTTGTAAAATTTACATTTCTGACCAATAGGGATCTATTGCGCATGTATTTGACCGATAGAGATCTTCTGCGCAAGTTTTTAACCCATAGGGATCTATTGCGCATGTTTTTAACCCATGGAGATCTATTGCGCATGTTTGACCCACAGGGATAAGAATCTATTGCGCGAATATTGAGTGCAAAAAGATCTACTGCGCATGTTACTGACCTACAAAGATCTATTGTGCATGAGTTTGACTCGTAATGTTCCATTGCGCATGTAAAGAGTTTGAGAGAAGATCTTCTACGCATATACTCGATCTATTGCGCACATTTTTCATTCAAGATGTCCTACTGCGCATTTATATGGCCCCAAAAGATCTATAGCGCACGTATGGTTTATGAAGATCGACTGCGCAGAAATTTGACGCATAGGGATCTATTGCGCATTTATATAACTCAAAGATCTACTGCGCATCTATAGATTTCTATACATGCGCACTAGATCCCTATGGATCAAACACATGCGCAGTGTCTTTTTGTATGTTAACAAATCTCTTTTTGTGTCAATTTAAAAAAAAAACATTGAATTTCGTAAACTGATGAGGAACCACGGAAGGACATTATTTTATTTTTATAAAAGTTGTGTTTCGCCCCCTTCTATGAAAAATCAAGAAATAAGTTCGATACGATTTTTTTTTAATTTTATTTATATTATATTATTATAATTATTATTATTATATAAGCGTGTTGAACGATAATACGTCGTTGCGGCTTCTTTATTCGCGGACAAAAATTTTCATTACGCGAAAAAATTTTATCTTTTCACTGTTTTTGCTTTAACAATAAAAGCTACATATTTTATCTGCTTCACGACAAGCGCGCAGGTACACGTTTACTCTCGAATAAAACAGGCACACACGTTAAATTTTTCATTATTTCACCGCTAAAAATCACAAGAATAAGAAGAATTATGATTCTGTAGAAAGCGAATATGCAAATTGAAAATTATTTTTATTTAGTTTTATGCCTTTCTTCTTCTTCTCATTGTTTATTTTTTTGTACAATGCAAAAAAAATTTTCTTTCTCACAATTCTATTAAAATGATGCACCAAATGTGAGGTATATGTAATTCGATTGTACCGACAAATTTTTTTCCACTATCAGGTCACACAAAGTTTAAACACGTTTTTTCATTCTTTTCCCAAAAAAAAAAATATTCCTATACTTCTAAACTTTTCGTGGATAATAAAAAATAGTAAATTTTTATCAGAGGATTTGAAACATTTGCTCCGAATATTATGATTGTTCATTCAATCATACAATTCGTTAAAAAAAAAAAAAAACCCTAAAAATCACGATTGACAATTATCATAAAAAAAATTATAGTTTGTCTCGAATGACATGACTATTTTTATTCGGGGGAAGATTAGTGACATTTTTACGATAAATGTCAATCTAATTCTCAAAAAAAAAAAAAAAAAAAAAAGAGAAATTTTAAATAATTCAGCATCAAATTTATAATTATTGAAGAATTAATAATTTTTTTTTCTTCAGACAGAAAATAAGAAATCGAGTGTAAAAAGTAGTTTGTGACGACAATCACAATTGACAATATTATTGGGGGAAGTTTAACAATTTTTTACACTCGTAAAAATTGAGAGAATGTAAAATGTACTGCGCATAAATTTTGACAATATTTTTGATCAATTGCGCATGATTCTTGGTGGTAATGATCTACTGCGCATAGGCAATTATCAATACTGAATTATTGCGCACGCGCACTGCCAATAATGATCTATGGCGCATACGCATTTTTAATATTGATCTGTAGAGCATGTGCATTATTATCAATACTGATCTATTTCGCATGCGCACTGCCAATAATGATCTATGGCGCATGTGAATTATCCACTGTAACTCAAAAGGATCAAACTGATACCAAAAGTATCAAATTGATTCCAAATTTTTGGATCAATTTGATACTTTTGGTATCAATTTGTTACTTTTAGGTTTACAGTGTCAATATTGATCTATGGCGCATATGCATTTTCAATATTGATCTATAACGCAGGCGCACTGCCAATATTGATCTATGGCGCATGTGCATTTCAAATAGTTAATTCCTATCGCATTCGCATTGCATATTCTTGATCTATTACGCATATGCATTGCGAAAATTGATTTATAGCGGATGTGAATGATCAATATTGATCTATGGCGCATACGCATTGCCAATACTGATCTATGGCGCATGCGCATTATCAATAATGATCTATGACGATTACGCATTTTCAATATTGATCTATAACGTATTTAAATAATCAATATTCATCTATGGCACATAGGCATTTCCAATATTGATCTACAGCGCATGTGAATTTATCAATATTGATCTGCAACACATGCGAATTGACAATATTGATCTATTACGTATTTGAATATTTAATATTGATCTACAGCGCATCTGCGTCATCAATACTGATCTATGGCGCATGTGCATTACCAATATTGATCCACAACGCAACTGCGTCATCAATATTAATCTATGGCGCATGTGCATTATCAATATTGATCTACAACACATGCGCATTGACAATATTGATCTATTACGCATTTGAATATTTAATATTGATCTACAGCGCATATGCGTCATCAATACTGATCTATGGCGCATAGGCATTGCCAATATTGATCTACAGCGCATGTGAATTTATCAGTATTGATCTGCAACACATGCGAATTGACAATATTGATCTATTACGCATGTGAATATTTAATATTGATCTACAGCACAACTGCGTCATCAATATTGATCTATGGCGCATGTGCATTACCAATATTGACCCACAGCGCAACTGCGTCATCAATATTAATCTATGGCGCATGTACATTACCAATATTGATCTACAGCGCATATGCGTCATCAATACTGATCTATGGCGCATTTGCATTACCAATATTGATCTACAGCGCATATGCGTCATCAATACTGATCTATGGCGCATGTACATGATCAATAAAGATTTATGGCGCATGCGCGTTAAAATTCTGTCAATAGAATCAAAACTGCAAGAGGGGAAGATTCAAACAGTTTTCTCTCTTTTACCAATCACCTTAAAATTGATCAAATAAATCGTTTAAATTCACCAAAAAAAAAAAATTGTTTCTTTTGTTTTTAAATTACCTAAGCTTGGCAGATTTCATAAAAGTTTGGGGAAGCACATGAAATCCTTAGGTTAGGTAATCTTTGGACATTAAGAATTTAAAAAAAAATGAAAATAATTTCAAACCTCGATTGGGCAGATATGTGATTGAATTTTTTTTTTTTTTTGGGTGGGTGGGAAGAGGAGGCTGCTGGATAATTTGATTATATTAATAATTCGGTCGGATGTTAGTAAAAAAAACCGTACACGCGTTTGTTTCCGACGAATCGCCTGAGTTTTTTCAAAGTTGTGTGTTTTTTGTTTTGTTGTGCATCCTCGGACACGGTCGACTCCGATCGACACACTCGTGCAGTCGATAAAAAAGGCAACTCGTTGGAGGAATTTTTTTTTTTTTTGTATTATACAACTATAAGGCTGTTAAGTAGTTCATAACGCACGTGCGATTGATTTCAATTATTATTTTATTTTTTATTTAATTTTTTTTTTTGTTTTTTTTGGGTTTTTTTTTATTTTGTTATTTAATCATCACCTCGTTTTTTTTTTTTTTTGCTCTTTTTTGGTAATTATTTTATTATTTTCTTTTTTTATTATTATTATTATTATGATGAGGAAAGCGTAACGAGGATCAGACATCAGCGGTGCGTGATGTGACGCTCGGTGAACGACTGTGAATAACGACACGATGACCATTTTTCGTGACGAAACCATCACTTTCGACGAGCACTGCCGTTTGTCTGACGCGTGGATCCATATCGGGATCATCGCTTTCCTCACTGGGACCGCCGAGACGTTGTTGCTTATGCTTCCTCCATGCATTTTGTATAAGACGTGCGCAATATTCTTCACGTTGTCGCCATAATGTTGACGATACTGGCTCATAGCCAACTTCATCTGGCCTTGTTTGCACTTCGCCCAATTCGGCAGTCTCTTCAATTGGATTGCCCTTTCTTGCGAAAAAGTCTTTTGTGAGAGCATCGAGGATATCAACGCAAAACATAAGGTCACCCTTACATATTGGGATATCCATCGATACAATCTTATATTTATTGGGCTTGTGTATTTGTAATGGGGGTTCAAGGACGTCCAAGAATTCAGAGAGTTGATCATATCTAATGTATTGGGTTCCATCGGGATCGAATTGCTGCCAAATCTCATAGTACATGTCATAATCGTCATCAGTGAGACCTTCTTGAACGTCCTCAGTTGCTTGAGAATAATTCTCCAATATCACCGCAATGTACATATTGATGACAATTAGAAAACTTATCACCAAATAGGAGAGCAAATAGGCAATTCCAATTGTTGATGAACCACAATTACCGGGATAGCCAATTTCGTTGTTTGGCTCCTGGCAATCCTCCTCGTTGATGATGCCGTCCAATACGTCATTCCAGCCAGCTGATGTTGACATCTGTTTGGAAAATTTAACAAAATCAACATTAGAAATTAAATATTTGGGTATTTAACTTTCTTTTTCCATTGAAGTCAAAGTCAAGGTCCAAGTCGAAGAAAATGTTAAATCAACTAGAAGTCAAGGTCAAAGTCAAAAAGAAGCCAAATAAAAGGTCAAATCAACTAAAAGTCAAGGTCAAATTAAAAAAAGAAGCCAAATAAAAGGTTAATTCAACTAAAATTCAAGGTCAAATTAAAAAAGGAAGTCAAAGAAAAGGTTAAATTAACTAAAAGACAAGGTCAAAGTCTAGGGCAAGGTTAAATCAACTAAAAGTCAAGGTCAAGTTAAAAAAAGAAGTCAAAGAAAAGGTTAAATCAACTAAAATTCAAGGTCAAAGTCAAAGAAAAGGTTAAATAAACCTCAAGGTCAAGGTCAAAGGTTAAAGTAAAAAAAGGAGCCAAAGGAAAGGTTAAATCAACTAAAACTCAAGGTCAAATTAAAAAAGGAAGTCAAAGAAAAGGTTAAATCAACTAAAAGATAAGGTCAAAGTCTAGGGCAAGGTTAAATCAACTAAAAGTCAAGGTCAAATTAAAAAAATAAGTCAAAGAAAAGGATAAATCAACTAAAATTCAAGGTCAAAGTCAAAGAAAAGGTTAAATAAACCTCAAGGTCAAAGGTTAAAGTAAAAAAAGGAGCCAAAGGAAAGGTTAAATCAACTAAAATTCAAGGTCAAAGTCAAAGAAAAGGTTAAATCAACCTCAAGGTCAAGGTCAAAGGTTAAAGTAAAAAAAGGAGGCAAAGGAAAGGTTAAATCAACTAAAATTCAAGGTCAAAGTCAAAAAGGAAATCAAAGAAAAAGTTAAATCAACTGGAAGTCAAGGTCAAAGTGAAAAAAGAAGTTGAATAAAAGGTTAAATCAACTTAAATTCAAGGTCAAAGTCTAAGAAAAGGGTAAATCAACTAGAAGTCAAGGTCAAATTAAAAAATATGTTAAATCAATTGAATGTTACAATCATAGCGTTTTTTAATTTGAAAGAGCAAGTCAAAGTATAACAAAAATAATATTTTTGACGCTCAAAAATCTTACTTGAAACAGCAATATCATCGACTGTCCGAATGTCTTGAAATTGTAGACGTCGTCGAGACCGCTTTTGTCTTTGACGTGCATGAAAAATGACATTCCAAATATGGCAAAGATGAACATCACCAAAAATAGTAAGAGGCAAATGTTGAAGAGCGCCGGCAATGACATGGCCAATGCAAAAAGTAGAGTACGAATTCCCTTGGCTCCTTTAACGAGACGTAAAACACGACCCACTTTGGCAACCCTCACCACACGAAGTAATGTGGGCGATACAAAATATTTTTCAATAATATCGCTCAGAACCAATCCTAAGAGAAAAAAAAGATGAAGAAATCATTAGATAAGTATTTCTAAACAGTTCAGTAAAAATCACATGCATTATTGTATTTAAAAAAAAGAGAGATAGAGAGAGAGAGAAAAGGGAAAAAATTCTCCTATATATGGAAAAGGATGTTTAAAAGGCATGCTTCTTATTATGAACATGCAGATATTTTTACAATGTTTTGTGCTCTGGGAATTTTCCCGAGTTAAGTGGAATTGTTTTTTTTTATTTAATTATTATTATTATCTTAAGTGGTGATCTGGGTTTGTTTTCCGTGTGAGATGAAAGAAAAATTTAGAATAGATACTTCAAAATTGTGATGTTCCGTGACAAAAGGAGAATTGACGTTTACTTTAACATTAATTTACCGTTTTTTTCTAACATAAATTTGACATTAATTTAGTATAATGTTACTTCAAAATTATTTTAATGTTACTTTAACATTACTTTAACGTTACTTTACTTTAAAATTACTTTGATGTTACTTTAACATTACTTTAACGTTACTTTAACATTACTTTGATATTACTTTAACATAACTTTAACATTAATTTGACATCACTTTAAAATTAGGTTACTTTAAAGTTACTTTAACGTTACTTTAACATTACTTTACTTTAAAATTACTTTGATGTTACTCTAACATTACTTTGACGTTACTTCAACATTACTTTAACATTACTTTGACGTTACTTTATCATTAATTTGACATCACTTTATAATTACGTTACTTTAACGTTATTTTAACGTTACTTTAACGTTCCTTTAACATTACTTTACTTTAACATTACTTTGATGTTACTTTAACATTACTTTGACGTTACTTTAACATTACTTTAACATTACTTTGACGTTACTTTAACATTAATTTGACATCACTTAAGAATAACGTTACTTTAAAATTACTTTGATGTTACTTTAACATTACTTTAACATTACTTTGACGTTACTTTATCATTAATTTGACATCACTTTAGAATAACGTTACTTTAAATTACTTTGATGTTACTTTAACATTACTTTAACGTTACTTTAACATTTCTTTGACATTACTTTAACACAACTTTAACATTAATTTGAAATCACTTTAGAATTAAGTTACTTTAAAATTACTTGAACGTTACTTTAACGTTACTTTAACATTAGTTTACTTTAAAATTACTTTGATGTTACTCTAACATTACTTTGACGTTACTTTAACATTACTTTAACATTACTTTGACGTTACTTTAACATTAATTTGACATCACTTTAGAATAACGTTACTTTAACATTACTTTACTTTAAAATTACTTTGATGTTACTTTAACATTAATTTGACATCACCTTAACATTACTTTACTTTAAAATTACTTTAACGTTACTTTAACGTTCCTTTAACATAACTTTACTTAAAATTACTTTAACGTTACTTTAACATTAATTTGACATCACTTTAGAATTTCGTTACTTTAACATTACTTTAACGTTACTTTAACGTTACTTTAACGTTCCTTTAATATTACTTTACTTTGAAATTACTTTAACTTTATTTTATCATTGCTTTACTTTAACGTTACTTCAAAATTATATTTTCCATCTTCAATGCTTTCAATTAATTAGACTATCCTAATTTTTATCTCCCCCACGTTCCCCTTAGTCACGGATTGTCAATATAAATACTTTTTCTGCTTCTACTAATAGAGAAAAATTTCGATTACCATTCCGTATGAAGCAAAAGTGTGTGGCAAAAAAATAATTTAAAAAACTACTATTCAGCTAATCCAAATGTCTCAGTTAATGTTGCGCACTAATGCTCTAAGAAAAAACATTCTGAGATATCTCGTTAGCCAACTAGTTCATCTCTTCTGCTTTCTAATTTAAAAAATAATTTTTTTTTCTAAATTAAAATGAAATTTGCAAGATCAAGATCGATTAAGAGATCAAAAAAAATTTTTCAATCTAAATTTTAGATGAAAACAAACCTCTTTGAAAAATCTTACCCGAAGTACCATTATTTTTATTTTCTGTGTCAAATATTCCCAATTTCGTGGCATTTAATTTTTTTTTTTGAAATATTAAACCACGAAAATGTGAAATGTTGACAAATTGATTTTTTTGTTTTGAAGGGAAATAAAGGAATAGTGGGAAATTTGTTTCAACAGTAAAAAATCACATCAATGTAAGGCTACATAGCGTAATGTTTAGAGACCAGCTGTTGCAACTCGTATGAAATGTCGCACCTGTTTGCCTTTTTTTTCATCTAATTAAATTAATGAAATGTACTAAACGTGCAGATTGTAATTTTAATTATAAACTAGTGTGTAAGAAAAAAAGTGAAAGAGAGAGAGAGAGAGAGTGAGAATTATGGAGCAAAGTTCTAATAAAGCTAAACAGGATATCTTTCTTTTTTTTGTGCAACATCATTTTGTTTTGATCACTTTCATTCGAATTATACAGCTGGTGTGTTCATTACGCTACATTACCTAATATTGATAATATAACAACAACAAAATCAAAGAGGTTCCACGGCTCCTTGAAGTAATGATAGCGCAGTGCAAATATCTTCATGAGACACTCGCTGGTGAATATCACAATGAATATCATATTCAGATAGTCCAACACACTGCTGAACGTATCAGTTTGTTTATAATGGTCCATTGTCATGGTCAACATATTAAATCCGATGAACAACATAATTATCATATCGAACTTCTTATCTGTCACGATTTCAAATACTATCGCCTGTGGCCTCCACTGAAACACAAAAAGAAAAAAATTTTTCCCCGTTTTAAATTTCCAATTTTTTTTTTGTTTTTTTTTTGTTTTTTTTTACTTACCCTAGGACGTGGTATGGCCTTTAGGGGTTTTTTACTACCCATTTTTTTCATCGCGTTGTAATACTTTTTCTGATCCTCCGTCATGAACATCTCGAGAGAACCACCAGCCTTTTTCTTTTGCTCGTTAAAATTGTCGATGATAACTCCGATAAACAGATTAAGTGTAAAAAATGATCCAAAGATGATGAAAAATACAAAGTAGAGGTACATGTAGATGTTTGTCTCGCGAATCGGTTGTTTGCCAACCTGTATGACAGGTTTTTTTTTTTATAAAGAAAATTGTTTTTTTTGTGTGGAAAAAATTTTTTTGATTACTCACCTCTCTTGAGTCAATTGCGTCATTCATGATTTGAATCCAGCCTTTGAAGGTGGCTACTTGAAAGAGGCACAGGTATGCTTTGCCAACGTGATCGAAATTCATTGGTGAATTGTCCCAGGTGTAATTCTCGGCAATGCAGGCATTTTTATCGGGAATTATTTCGTGACTCAAGGTTGTTTTGTTTGCATCGACACACTGTGAGGAGAATATTTCACTTGATTAATTTATTTTAATTTCAATAATATTTATTTATTATAATTCTAATAACAATACTAATAATATTTATTATAATTCTAATAACAATACTAATAATATTTATTATAATTCTAATAAAAATACTAATAATACTCATTATTATAATTCTAATAATAATACTAATAATATTCATTATTATAATTCTAATAATAATACTAATAATATTCATTATTATAATTCAAATAATAATTCTAATAATATTCATTATTATAATTCTAATAATAATATTAATAATATTTATTTATTATATTTATAATAATAATTCGTTTAACTATACAGTAGCAACTGCATTAATTTGGAGAATTAAATAACTAAAAGAAATGGGATATAATCGCGAAAAATTGAGGTCCGCGTCCGCCAGCAGGCGAGAGCCGACTGAGCTGCTCCGCTACTTGTGCGCTTGTTTTATACTAAGACGCGGAAGGAGTGGGAGAAGGACGCTAATAGTTAGCTTCCGCATAGTCTGAGTGATAATTTATTATAATTGCAATTATTATAATTAGTAATTATTATAATTATTAACTTATTATAATTATTAAATTATTAAAATGATTAAATTATTAAAATTGTTAAATTATCAATTTATTGAAAATTTAAAATATTAAAATTATTAAATTATCATAATTATTGAATTATAATAATTATTGAATTATCCTAATTATTGAATTATAATAATTATTGAATAATCCTAATTATTGAATTATAATAATTATTGAATTATCATAATTATTGAATTATCATAATTATTGAATTGTCAAATTATTGAATTATTAAAATTATTAAATTATCAAAATTATTAAAATTATTAAATAATTGAAATTATTTAATAATTGAAATTATTGAATTAGTAAACTTATTAAATTATTATAATTGGCAATAATTAGCATCAAACGCGCAAGCGCAAAGAGTGGGGGAATTTTTTTCTTACCTTGAAATATTTTCCAGCAAACAATTGAACTCCCATTATGGCGAAGATTAGCCAAAAAATAAGGCAGACGAGCAGTACATTGAAGATAGATGGAATAGCTTGGACCAAAGCGTTCACGACGACCTGTTTCAAAACAATAAAATTATTAACACCGAAAACTAAAAATCAAATTTAATTTAAAAAAAAACCGAATTGGACCATTTTTTTCGGTAAAATTACTTTTTTGAAGAAAAAGAGCCCTATTAGATTAAAATTTGCCTTTTCTTAAAACTTAAACTATGACCGAATTAGAATTTACTGTAATATTTATTTCCAAATAAAATTTTTTTAATTACTGATTTATTTTAAACAGTACTTTTTAATATTTTATTCATATTTTATTCATATTTTATTAATATTTTATTTAATTAATTTTATTTCTTTTCATCTATTTTTGTTTATTTTCACTTTTCTACATTTTTATCGAGAAAATAAAATTCGAAGTTCCAAATAATCAAAGTGGAACGTAGCAGAATTAAACAAGAAAAATTTTTTAATTTGCAAAAAAAAAAAAATTTTTTTAAATAAATTCTAATCGGTTTTTAAAAATTTCTTTTCCAAACAAGCAACAAAATGTTGACATGATTAGTGAATTTTTTGTTTCGTGTAACTGTTGTTATCTCAAAGCATTCTAAAAGTTACATTAAAGCTTAAATGTACAAAACTTTTATATACAAAAGAGGCAAAAAAAATTTTTTTTCTCTTTCTGTTGACAACAAGCGTTTTACAACATAGATTACAAAAAAAAAAAAAAAAAAAAACATTGAGACTAACACTTACAGGACATTAAAAGCAGAACGTTTGACATCATGCAAGTGATAAATTTTGTACAAATGGCGACAAAACCAAAAGAAAAAGGAAACAATTTCGAAGACTTACATATGTCATGTTGAGTATTATCATGCAAAATGTCATGGAAAATTTATTTTTTTTTTTAAAAAGAAGAGTTACAGTTAAAGGTTGAAGTGTCAGGGTATGGGCATGATTGGAATTCTACCACCCAATGTCTCAGCGACCTTCGAAAAGCTAAAAAAAAGTCCTTGGAAAAAAATTATAATTAGAAGAAATAATAAATTTCGATGTTCAATTTTTGTTTCCGATAATTTGAATAGTAGATTTGCGATGTCTGACGACTAGGACAAGAGAGCGCTCCAATCAGGACTCGCGCCTCCCTTCTTCCAATTTTTGCGCGCAATTACTGAGAATCGAATTTCTCGGTAAGTGCGCGCGCAACACGTGTCGCGCTCCAATCACAACGCGCTTTCCCCCACTTGCCGCGTGGAGAGGGAAGCGCCGAATTTTCAAATTCGTTTCGTAACATAATTTCTTTTTGTTCAATTAGATTTTCTTTTTCATCAAATTGTCAATTTTAATACTAATTTTCAATTGACCCTAAAAAGAGGAAATATCCCACGAAAATTTCGTTTTTCAAGAATAATAATCTAATGAATCGAAAGCTGTGCATTCACTGGCAGCCTATATATATGCATAACACGTGCAAATGTTTTCTTTTTCGATTTTACTCTAATTAAAAAAAATTATTTTTTCTAAACAAAATTAATGATTACTTTTGCTTTATGATTATAATCTATAAAAGCGGGGTTTTTTTTTTCCAAATAAACATCGTGAACTAATATAATGTGTCAAAGGAGTTGTTGAGAATAAGTATTAATGTCAATGTAGCCGTGTTATTTTTTTTCATATATATATATTCATCTACAAATAATCTAAAAAATAATTAGCAATCACTACAAAACGAAAATATGGCGTCGAGTGAATAGAAAAAAAAAACAGGAAAAAAAATTATTTGCGATATTTAAATATAATGTATTTTGATTGAATATTAAAATAATAATAAAACTAAAATTTATAAAAAAAAAATGTCGTGAAATCGAGTCGAATATAAAAAGGAGACGATTGTTTTTTTTTTTTTTTTTTATCTATAAAATGTAAAAATGAGGTCGGCTGAGACGGTGGGCTACATACCCGCATCCCTTGCATTCTAGACATCGCCCTTAGTGGCCTTAGGGCCCTTAGGGTCCGCATTGTTTTGAAGGCTTGGATTCCGCCCGCGCCACAGAGCGATGCTACGAAGTTAATGAGAGACACCTGCGAGCGAGAAACGAGAGCGAGTCATAGCAAAAAAGATTAAAAATCTACGGGTTTTTTTTTTTTTAATAAGACGTTTCCTGTCATCAGTAATAAAAAAAATAAAAAAAAAATAATAATAATAATCAGCTGGCGCCTTCGACAAAAGTTCAACTTAAGCTCCAAGTGCAACTGGAAACAGGAATTTTTTGATTCAATTATTTTTTTAGGTAGAAAAAAATTTTAATTTCTTCAACTTTAATTTAACTAAATGGAAATATTTTTTAAATGTAGCAGCAGTTACCTTGGTAACTGTCGCTATGGTAACGATTACTATAGCAACGGTTGCTATGGTAACGATTAACTTGGCATCCGTTGCCATGGTAACGATTACAATAGCAACGGTTGCCATGGTAAAGGTTTCCATGGCGACGCGTACCCTAGCAACGGTTGCTATGGTAACGATTAACTTGGCAACCGTTGCCATGGTAACGATTACAATAGCAACGGTTGCTATGGTAACGATTACCTTAGCAACCGTTGCCATGGTAATGGTTACAATAGCAACGGTTGCTATGGTAAAGGTTTCCATCGCGACGCGTACCCTAGCGACGGTTGCCATGGTAACGATTACCATCCGTCACGCTCGAATTTTTATTTAATTTGAAATTAACTGAATAAATTTTGAAATTAACATTTAATTTACTTATTAGGAAAAAAATGTATAATTAAAAATTTTTTTTTAAAAATTGTTCTTAATCGTTTTAAGTAATTTTTAATTTAATTTTTAATTTTTTTTTTAATTTTTTTTTTTTTGCTTTCAGTCCACTTAGAGCTTTCAGTCGATTAGAGCTATTTTTTGTTTAAAGTCGCTTTATTTTGCATCTCGAGTCCTGTTATAAAAAAGGGCTGTTTTTTTATCGTTTAGTAAAGTCAATATATATATATATATATATAAAAGACAACAGACAATTATTAATACAGTATACAGAGAGTTATAGTACAGTAGAATAGAATAGTACAATAGATACAACAATCAGCATTAAACAATTAGTATAGAAGACGCGAATTAATTTTTTTTATTAAGTAGAGGGCGTTTAGATGGAAAAAGAGTGGCATTACTTTTTTTTTTTGAAATTTCTCAACAACAACAAATCAGCATCCTCCTGAAACAGAGTAAATTTTCGTTACTTTGCTCCACAATACATTGACTGAAATTAATTAATAATTGAAGAATTTACAAAGTTTATTTAAATTTCATTAATAGAGAAATTTTTTATTTTATTAAGAGAAGAACAATTTATTAAAATATTTAAAAAAAAAACAATGTTATTTTCAATTATTTGGATGATTTTTTTATTTTCGATTAATTAAAACAAACTTTTAAAATGTAATATATAAAAAATCAATTATATTACAAAATTAAAAAAGAATTTACTGTTTCTATTATTATTAATAGGTTTTATTATTTTTATTATTTGTACTATTTTTTATTTTATTTATTTTAGGTATTATTTTATTCTATTAAAAAATAAGCTACTT
>JUFY01029122.1:0-26249 GCA_001855655.1 Leptopilina clavipes | reverse complement strand
GTAGTGAAATGAGATCAGCTGATCTGTATTGGCTCCGCCATTTTCTAGTATGCGCGCGACGCTAGACAGTGCCGTGCAATTTTACACAAGTGCCTGAAATTCAGTTGAATTATTCGCTACTTTTTTGTACTCAAAAATGATTATTATGACTCGGGAGAACTCACTACAATACGAATAATTGTATAGTATTAACTATTAACTGTATTAACTATTAACATTAATATTATTATTTTTTAAATTCATTTCCAACTAAATTTCAGGCACCGGTGTAAATTTGCACGGCACTGTCTAGCGTCGCGCGCATACTAGAAAATGGCGGAGCCAATACAGATCAGCTGATCTCATTTCACTACAAAACTTGATTTTTTATCCAAGTTGAGATCAAAATATTATCCTGGCGAAATAATAATCGCATTAGAGTAAGTTCTCACAAGTTGTTCAATTGAAGAATTTGCGAGAACTCGAAATTATTATCGTAACACGATTATTATCATCATCGATCGAGTCTTCGTTAGTAAACAGTCTTTCCTTTACCACAGCTGGAATGCAACGAAGCATGTATATATGTATTTTGCCCGTGAGAGTGAATTTGAAGCGAACCGGGAAAACCAGGACAGTTTGCTTAATTCACGGCATGGTTTGGACATCTGTCGATCTGGAGAGTTAACGCTAGGCTACCTTGCTAAGCGTTCGCGCAATTAAAACGAGACGCCCCCTTTTGCAAGAGCAGTCTCTCTCTATAGAGCCGAATCAACTTAGGAGATGTTCCTCATAATCCCTCACCCATGTGCACTTAATTCACTATGATTCCTGCCAGTACTGATAAAAAGGATTCTCATTTAGTATAAATATATATATACTCGAAATTCCCTTTTTGAAAATCCGTGTAGCGATTATTATCATGATCATTATCCAGGACTCACAATCTTTTAATGAGATAATTTCACAATTTTTTTTTTCTAATTTTCATTTGTCACAGAATTAAAAATAGACCCAATAAATAAACAAAACTACCATTAGAGCCATTACAGGCTCCAATTGTACCTGAATTGAAAAATATTTAGCCGAATTATATTAATATTATTAATGTTAATTAATTTTGGAGATATGTTAATGTTAATTAATGATACCTAAAATTGAAAATTATATATTATGTAATAATAGAAAATTTATTTTTGTTTCAGGTATGTATCTCTTTCAAAATCAAGTCCCTGGTGTTTTTGTAAAGGTAACGTAGATGATGTTTTTCTTCTTCAAAAATTCGTAATGTGATCACTAGAACTCTAGTGGTCCATTTTTCCCCTCGTAATGGTTACACAAATGACTGGAGGGAACTTTCCATGAAAGAACAATTTCATGATGGGGATATCTGGCACGTGCGTGTGCGAAACTCACACTCACAGTCGCGGTTCTATTTGGAAATATTGCTCTAGATCTGTGCTTAGGTAGATCCCCTATACAATTACGTAAAGATAGCTCTAACTTTGAGATAGAGGCGTATATGAATACAAGGTCGTTTAAACAGTTTCGCGAAAAGGGATGTGTTGGAAGCTGTGCCAAGATAGTCCGATAGAAGATAATCTTTCTCTCTCTCTCTCTGGCATTTAAATCGGACTAAGTCGAGTACTAAGGGATTCGTAATATACGTATAGATACAGGGCGAGGGTGCGGGATCGTCGCAGCACGCTAAAAGACGACGGGTGGCCCCGCACGAATATTCAATCGAATGCATTACAGGCTCACTATGTAATCCACTATAGGGCTTTGCGTGCGCTCGTACGCACCCCCTGCCTCGTGATATACCATCCACAACTTCCTGCTGGATATTTTCCATTACTCCTCCAAATGGCAAAAAAAATTTGTTTCTCTTAACATTCAATAATTCAATTTAATTAAAAATAAATCAAAAACTCGCGAGACTTTTTTTTCTTTTTTTCCTAGAAAATTATTTTCTTCTACTCTCTAGAATCATTCAGTGAAATTCCACTGGGTGAAATAGTGGGAATTTAGGAACTGAAGTACTTTAGTCAAAATTTTACTAAAATTCATTCAATAATTCACATCTCACTGGAAAACGGAAATTATTACCGCGATTGAAATTTGAAACAGTTGAATCTGTTTTATCAGCGAAACAAATTTGACTGTTTGAATCAGTAATAATTTCCACTAAATTTCAGGCACCGGTGTAAAATTGCACGGCACTGTCTAGCGTCGCGCGCATACTAAAAAATGGCGGAGCCAATACAGATCAGCTGATCTCACCTCATTACAACGAAGTCGAAATATTCACTGGTTTTCAGTGAAATACGACTGAATTTCAGTGGAAATTTTACTGAAGTGCTGCAGTCGCTGAATTGCAACTATTTCACTGATTCAAATTTAGAGAATAATGGTCAATTTGTAGGTCTCGGAAGTTCGCATCAAAAAAAATTTTTTGGAACTCGCAGCCACTGCTTTTGAAACATTTCAGGAAACTATTTGAACCAAAAATTTAAAAAAAGTGCTGGGGCAAAGTAGGACATTAGAAAATGTTCCAGAGAAAAATTTTTTTTTGATTGTACATAAATCAAGTTTGTCGCGTATGTAATAAAAAAAAGCAAAAAAATTGTTGTTTTCCCTATTGGTACCCGAAACCGTTTTACGCTCACGGGCAAACACAAGAAGAATCGCAGTTTATCCACAGTTTACACAAACGAAACAGCTCGCGCAGTTGGTTACGGCTATAATTTCTGAATATCGATGGACAAAACCTGTGTGTTTGTTTATATATATATATATGTGTATAAAAGCGCGGCGCTCAAACAGAGAGAATATGTAGCCGCCGCCCGCGTGCGGTGTAGCGCTTTTGCAAAATCTATCGTACAACTTTTGCGGTCCATTCGCCCGTTTCATTCCGCTTTTATCCGCGAATGTGTGTCTGCTGCCACCTTTTACAATACAAAAGATGATGCTCACATTTTATTTTTTTTTATTTTCCTTTCCCTATTCGCGATCTATAATTCACCTTTTCTCTCCGTGTGTATATTTATTTATGTGTTATACACGGCACTAACTTTCCTGGAAATAATAATAATAAAATAAAAAAAAAGCACAAAGTAAACGACCCGTTTCGCGACATTTCTCCTCTCAAGTCTCGAATTACAAAATGATTTCACAATTTCACTGTTTCAAATGTGAAATTATTTTATTATTTATTTGATCCTCGATTTATTAAAATAAAAAGAAAGTTGCAAATATATTTAATTATACCGACCCGTAAGGTAAAAAGTAAATGATTAAGTTTCAAAGTGATCGTGTGCAAAATTGCAAAAAAAAAAAAAAATCAGAGATATAAATTTAATTTCACATTGGAAATAGGAAATGTTTCCCTTTTGGAGTTTATATATTTACTTTTGAATAGAGAGAGAGAGAAAGAGAGAAAAAAAATTGCTATACACGCTAAATGGATGATGACGGGAATGAAAATTTTCCCACACCGTCTCTCAGAACTTGCTCGTTAATTATGAATTCATATTTCGAAAATTTTGCAATTGAACGACTCTATGATTTATCCATTACGCATATATATAAATATATATGTAAACGTTCCTGAACTTTAACGACATAGAAATAGTGAAATGTGACCTCAAATAATGAAATACGACTATTTCTTCGACTCGTACAGAGTAAATAGTTTATATACATAGAAAGTTGCTACTGAATATTATGCTAGCTTCGTTACTGTGTATATGTATGTTTTCGAGTGCCTTAAAATTTTTTCCCTAGATCGTAACTCACTTAGGCGAGAAATTACACACACACATACACATACCTGTGTTTGCAACTTTGAAAAGGAATGTATTTTGAGAGAGAGAATCATAAAATGGGAGGATGTAAATCATTTTTGAGAATGCACTTTGACGCAAAACTCCTCTACTGGAGTATTAGATTCTCTCGCTGTGTATATAAGCTCTATTGGTATCATGGACCTATGAACGTGCAAGATTTCCATTTAGATTGAGATAAAGAATCGTTTTAACCATAGCGAAAACCTATTTGACTTATTCTTTTTTTACCTCTGAACCAAACTCAGTAAATTAGACCCAGTCTCTGTTCGTTTAGAAAAATGAAAAATATTTTCCATATAGTAATAACTTTACGATTTTTTAAAATACACTTTTACTTATCTTAAACTGTTTTAGTTCTCATAGAAACGAACAAAAAAAAATCACTGTCTTCTCTCTAAATCTGATTTAGTGAAAATTTTAACTCACATATTTGAATTAGTGACTGACTTTTTGCTTTTGAATTAGTTAAAATTTACTAATACATAGTTAACAAAAAGGTTCTACTAATTTATTAGTAAGTTTTAACTACTAAGTTTGTTAATTTTTTGAATTAGTTAAAATTTACTGATAAACACAAATTTTCTACTAATTTATTAGTAAATTTTAACTATTATTAAGTTAGTTAATTTTAATTAATTCAAAAAATTGACTAACTTAATAAAGGTTTATTAGTAAATTTTAATTATATTATTAATAAGTTAATTTTAACTAATTTAATAAATTGACTAACTTAATAGGTAATAGTCAAAATTTACTAATAAATTAGTAGAAAATATTTGTTTACTATTGTTTACTATATTTATTAGTAAGTTTTGACTATTATTAAGTTAGTTAATTTTAACTAATTAAAAAAATTGACTTACTTAAAATAGTCAAAATTTACTAATAAAGTAGTAGAAAATTTTAGTTTACTATTTATTAGTAACTAACTTAATAATAGTCAAAATTTACGAATAAATTAGTAGAAAATTTTTGTTTATTATTAATTAATAAATTTGGACTATTATTAAGTTAGTTACTTTTAACTAAATCAAAAAATTGACGAACTTAATAATAGTCAAAATTTACTAATAAACTAGTAGAAAATTTTTGTTTACTATTTATTAGTAACTAACTTAATAATAGTCAAAATTTACTAATAAATTAGTAGAACATTTTTGTTTACTATTTATTAGTATTTTTAACTATTAAGTTAGTTATTTTTAACAAATTAAAAAAACTAACTAACTTAATAGTAGTTAAAACTTACTAATAAATCAGTAGAACCTTTTTTTACTATATTTATTAGTAAATTTTAACTAATTCAAAAGCAAAAAGTCAGTCAACATGGAAATTAGTTAAAATGTTTACTAATTCACATTTAGAGAGTTAACAATTTTAGCTGAATATTTTCTTCCATTAAAAAAATTTTTTTTCTTTTGCACTATTTCGAAATAAATATGTTTTTAAAGATTGTGTCAATCTCGGGAGTTTGAGATGCCTTCAAGGATTTTCAAATCCGATCAGACGTGGATGATATTATAAATGAAGTAACATTGGGATTATGTATGCACATGTGTCTGAATGTCTTTTTAAAGCTTGCAAATAGACACAGGCACATGTGTTTACTTGTAAGTTTACACGTCCATATATTTTGTGTTTGTGTGTGTGTTTGTGTATATTCAGTGGATGCTATATACAAGAACACCTACATCATGATCAGCGGTAAGTCGATGCGAATTGTCCCCTTGGATTACCATCCCACTTGTCTCTTCTAAACCGATGCACATATGCGTATATATATGTATATGTATACAGGTATCGATATCTTTGTAATTCCGTCATCCAACAGACCGTATAACACAGAACTGTAGAGGCTATAATACGCGCGAGTATCAGTGCAACTTGACAGCAAGAGAAATTATCGATCCTAAATTGTGTTCGCAAAACTATTAAATTCCACCGAATTGTTGCACATTAAGACGAAAAGCTGGGACAATCAATTTTGACCATTAGCTGAGATTTGGTGTAATTGGTCCAAAATGCATAGCTATATGTATACTAACAAGTAGTCATTTTTGACCAAAGATTAGTCAAAGGTAACTAATTGCTAAATTTTTACTTTGGAAATTAGTAAATAGTTAATTTCTAAATTTGCATACTTATTGCTACATTTTAACTGCAAAAATTAGTCAAAAGTAACTAATTCTTAAATTTTGACTATAAAGATGAGAGAAAAGTAACTAAATTCAAATTTTGACTGTAAAATTGAGTGGAAAGTAATTTATTGCTAAATTTTAACTGCAAAAATTAGTCAAAAGTAATTTATTTTTCAATTTTGACTGTAAACATTAGTAAAAAAATTACTAATTGCTAATTTTTGAGTATAGAAATCGGTAAAAAGTAACAAATTTCTATATTTGTACTATAGAAATTAGTCAATAAGTGCTAAATTTTGACTATAGAAATTAGTAAATAATTACTAGTTTCTAAATTTGTACTGTAAAAATTAGTCAAAAGTAACAAATTTTTTAATTTTGACTATAAAGATGAGTGAAAAGTAACTAATTTCTAAATTTGCACTATAGAAATTAGTCAATAAGTGCTAATTAGTCATAAGTGCTAAATTTTGACTATAGAAATGAGTAAATAATTACTAATTTCTAAGTTTGTACTGTAAAAATTATTCAAAAGTAACAAATTTTTTAATTTTGATTATAGAGATGTGTGAAAAGTAACTAAATTCAAATTTTGACTATAAAAATGAGTGGAAAGTAAAGTATTGCTAAATTTTACCTGCAAAAATTAGTGAAAAGTTACTATTTTCTTAATTTTGACTCTAAAAATTAGTCAAAACTAACTAACTGCTAAATTCTCACTATCTATAATTAGTGAAGAGTAACTATTTTTAAATTTTGACTATAAAAATTAGTCAAAAATAACTAATTACCAAATTTTCACCATTAAAATTTAATCAAAACGGTTACTAATTAATTTAATGAACAAATCAGCGCTATTGAGTCAAAATTAATTATGGAAATGTGATTAGTTTCGATTTAGAGAGTTGAGAAAAGAAAAAGTTCATTAAACTTCTGACCAACAAGTTTCTGCACAACTATATTTGCACCAGCTACATTTCTAGATCAGTTTACAACTAAATTAGTATATCAAATATCTCCGATGGCTTACTAGGAATTATGCATTCTCTGAATGTACCGATAAACTGCCATTCAATCTCTCACACGTTTCATTCAATTCAAAATAAATATCCTTCCTTTTCATATACAACTTTCTTTTTTCTTACCACCATGATAAAAAAGAATTACCAAAAAAATATTTCCCCTATTAGATATTTTATTTATTCATAATTAGAATTTTTCCGAAAATTACAAATTACAAATTGTAATTTTAAAAAATAATTCTTCATTTTTCATGTATATATTTTTCCCTCCAGAGGAAATGCCGTCATTATGAAAATTGAGAAAGAGAGAAAGAAAGAGTTTTATCTAAATTGAAACGAGCTTTCAATTAGAGAGAGGTTTTTTTCTGTTTGAAAATTGCATTTTAATTCAGGTCACTTTACCAAGAGAAAGAGCGCACGTGGGACCGCGAGAAAAAAATGGAAGATTCCTTTTCATGAAAATGTATTCATACTGCGGGAGAATAACGCCCCATATGAATGTATACCATCGCACCTATCTTGAAAACCAGGTTATGAGCCGATCAAAAACCGGTACAAGTGACGCGAGATAGGCATGCATGTATCGCACATTTAGGTATCCACTTTATCAGCACGCTTGAATCTCAACGTGCAGAGCGTTTTTGATTTCTCGTCGATCGAAAATCAGGCCCTAATTTTTTCCTTTTTTCACTCATTTTTTTTTTTTTTTTTGTTTCTTCGATGGGTAAATTTATGTTTTAATAATAATCATCGTGACATCGATGCTCACGTGCATCGCATTACTTTTTCTGTGTGAATTGAGCTCTTACGTATATACACATTCTTGGATCAGAGAAGTTCCCCCTCTCTTTCTCTTCACTTCTGGGACTTGGGCGGTAAGTGGAAAAGGAGTGGGGAGAAGATCCTCGGGGCCTCTTTATAGGTAAGGGACCCTCGCCAAGATGGCCTCGTCGCATTCCTCTACCACTCTCTCACTCTTTCTCAGTTTTTCGTTCTCTCTCTCTCTCTCTCTTTCTCTCTTACATCGATCCTTTCGCACTCTAGTCTCCACCGACTACTCACGTCTAGAATTCGTTCTCTCCGCACAATCTGTTCTCTCTGTAAAACGTCCTCTCTGGTAGCCATCATTCTGGACAAAATGACTTTGCAAGAGAGATCCTCCCAGCATCCACGTTATTACATTACGCAGTTACGCAAAAGCAACCTCTTATTCTCGGCTTGAAATGACTCCGCTTCTTTAAACTTTGCCCTAATTGGCCGCATGAAGAGCCTTATGTCTTAAAATTCTAATAGCTCACAATTGAATTACTCATTGGTGAGGGGAAAAAAGTGCACGTCACTTCTTTTTCTTCTTCTTCTTCCTTCTTTTTTTTTTTTTTTAGTCATTCGATTCAATTCATTTATTTTAATTGAAATTTATTTTAATCTCCATATCTTGGCTGGAATAAAAAGCATTCGTCGAAATAATTGTTTAATAAAATGGGGAAATTGTTTCAAAACTACTTTAATGGGAAAAATACAGAAAGTATTTTAAAATATAAAGTCTGTAAATTATTTTAAAATATAGTTTAAAAACACACAGTACTTTAAAATAAACTTTAAAGTCTATATAGTATTTTAAAATTAACTTTAAAGCTTACAAAGTATTTGAAAATAAACTTTAAAGTCTATAAAATATTTTAAAATAGACTTTAAAGTCTATAAAGTATTTTAAAATAAACTTTAAAGCCTAGAAACTATTTTCAAATATACTTTAAAGCTCACAATACGGAAAATATTTTAAAATATAATTTGAAGTGTATAAAGTATTTTAAAATATATTTTAAAGCCTCCAAGTATTTTAAAATATATTTTATAGCCTCCAAGTATTTTAAATTAAACTTTGAAGTCTATAAAATATATTTTAAAATAGTTTGTAGGTTTTAAAGTATATTTTAAAAAACTTTCTATGTTTTAAAGTTATTTTAAAATACTTTGTAAGCTTTAAAATATTTTAAAATAAAATTTAAAGCCTAGAAACTATTTTAAAATATATACTTAAAGCCAAAAATAGAAAAGCTATTTTAAAATATACTTTAAAACCAAAAATACAGAAACTGTTTTAAAATATGCTTTAAAGCTAAAAATACAGAAACTATTTTAAAATATACTCAATTTAGTTTTGAGAAATTTCTTTTCAGACGTAGAAAATTTATAACATTTATAATACAAGATTTGTAACAGAATTTGATATAAAAATTAATAATTATGTAGGTAATGAAGATAAATGATTTAATTGAAAGTGCGTTGAGACTACTATTTATGGTTGAAAAAAAATTTTCTTTTGTCTATCAAGAATTTTTTTCTTTTTTTGTTTCTTTTTGAAGAAAAACGCCTGTTCCCTTGTCAAGTAAGAATATTAAAAAATTTTTATCTTGATTTTCTTTCATGTTGACCTGTTTGATGAAGTTTATTAGAGTCAAAAGAACTGTATTAAAGCATCAAAAGAACTTTCATGTTTGATTTTATGTTTTTAAATCGATTTGTCCCAGGGGTATCGTGCAACCCTCTAAGAAATATAAGAAACTACAGAAAATGGAACTTTTATTTGATCCCACAAGAAGGAATTTATGAGATCACAAATTTTTTCCTCCTCTTTTTTGCTCTACAGTTTAAGATTTTTATTCGCTTATTAATCGAATTCGAAATAGGGATTTTTTTTCACGGTACAACAATTTTTATGATTATAAAATTGAAAAAAAAGGGAAAAAATTCTAAGTCGTAATAAGGGAACTAATAGTAATAATATAATAATAAGTAATAATAATCTCTAGTAATAAATAATAATAGTAATAATAATTCTAATTTTTTAAATTCTTTAGTGCAATTTAGAATCTTTATTTTTTCCAAGTGTAAGGCGCAATTCAGATGGAAATTATTGAGCGTACTTTTAGCGCAGTTGTGTGTGAGCACGTAGAATGGAATGAAGGGCAACATGCGTGCATTGACAGCCGGGCAATCGTTTTCATTCGGGACGCGTGAAAAATTCGGGTTGCGTCAAAAACCACAAATTACATTGCATCGCGGTCTGCACGAACCTCTCGGAGAGTTCGAAACCTTCCCTTCACCGACATTTTTATGAACTCGAAAAATTATAGAGTAGACCACCTAATTTGAGTCTCTCCTCGCACACTCGAGAAGGGATCGCATCGCGCGATTCACTGCGCGCATATGCGCGCACTTTAACTTTCAAGCCCGAGATCTTACACTCCAAGCGTGATATATCCGTCCTTTTTGTAACGTGTAATGGAAGTGCTAGCGAAGGTCGTTTCGCGATCATGAGAGAAATCTCACAGTAGGCACATTTTAGCCTCGGTACAAAAAAAAAAATGAAAGAAAGAAAAATACTAGAACACTTCATTTGCATATATTATAATACATATTCTTTTTTATTTTCACAAAAGATTAGAAACTTTTTTTTTTTACTGTAATTATTATTCTGATTTTATATTTTGGGAAATGGGTGAGAAATTAATTCGTGATTTTAATTTCTAATTTTACGATTAGCGAGTTTATCTGATATGAAAGAAATGTTTTTTTCTGGTATTATTTTTAGTTTAAGTGGAAATTTTTTTGGTGAGTGGGAGAATAGGATTTTGTGTGTTTAATTTTTGATAAACAAGTGGAAAAATTCGTTTTAGTGGGACCGAGATTGATTTATTAGTAGAGAATTACGATTTAGTCAGACAATATATGATTTCGAAGAAGAAAAATCCGACTTAGAATTGAAATATTGGGAATTTTTGTCCAAGTAGAAAACTACGTTTTAGTCAAACATTAATATTTATTATCCAGTGTTTCTAGTCAGTAGAAAAATCAATTATAGTCAGACGGTAATTTTTATTATTTCTATTCAGTAGAAAAATCAATTATAGTCAGACGGTAATTTTTATTATTCATTATGCGTTGTCAGTAGAAAAATCAATTATAGTCAGACGTTGATTTTTATTATTCATTATTTCTAGTCAGTATAAAAACCGTAATAGTCAAACGCTAATATTAATTATTCCAAACAAGTAGAAAAATCCCCGTTTAGTCAGCCATTCGCATCGTCTAATTTTTCGACCCAAGTGGAAAGAGCCAATCGAGAAAAATCTCGATCCAATTTTCATTTCAAGTAGAAAAATCCCTCTCTGTCAGCCATGTTGATTTCGTTACACAAAAAAGCACTAAAGAAACTGTTTTGATATCTAGATAAATAAAAATAAGTGAAAATAATTTCCCTAATAGAAAAAAGTGATTAGTCAGCCATAAACAAGTTATTTACAGTCGAAGAATTCAATGAGATAAGAACATCCAGGTTTTCAAAAGAAAGAAAAAATGTTTTTTATCTCACAAATGTCGGAAGAGAAATACGAGAAGAACGTTTCCAAAATCCAGAGCATTTCGTTGATTGGTCGCAAACTGGGATATCGACTGTTCAGGCAGTTTTGTTCGAAGGAAATAAACTTGTTTTCAGAAGCACATCGTCTTTCGCTGATCATTCTTCTTTTCTTTCTTTCCATGAAAAAAGAGGAATGTGACAAATATCGCGAAAATCCCCCCCTCCCTCCCCATTTTGTTGTTTCTTTTCTTTCTTGGAGCGGACAATTATTATCCCCGGTTATGTATATTGTATTGTATATATATATGTATATAGTTATGGTTGTAGTGTGCGCGTGTCTGAAAGTCGAGTGCCTTGCCTCGATAAGAGGTGCACAAGGTCGGAAAATAATAGGATATCGTCCCGGAATAAATTGTTCGCGCGCTATAGGAACCCTTCCGGTGGATAGACGAACGCACGTACGCGTTATCTCGATGATTCGAGACGATTTACCAAACGATTCTGCACCAGATCTCCACGAGATAATACAGATATAAATTGCCAGCTTTTAATAAAAAATAACAGAAAAAAGAAGAAAAAGAAGAAGAAGATGAAGATGAAGATGAAGAAGAACAAGAAATAGAGTGAAATTGATTCCAAATTAAATTCATACTGAAACCCATCACTTTTCCCAATTTAGAAATCAATTCAATTTTGTTCTCTTTTTAAATCAATTTCTTTTTTTTCGTCAAATTTTCCACAATTTTATTTTCATGGAGAAATTTTTTTTTAATTAAATTTTGAAAAATACCATTATTAAAAAATAAAAACAAAAGTGATGGGTTTTAAATTGAGGAGAAAAAAAATTTTGTTGCTTTTCTTGTCTCTCTCTCTTCCTCTCTCTATCTTTTTTTCCACATATTTAAAAAAGAAATAGACGTGGAAGAAAAAGAAGGAAAAAAAAACATTGGGATAAACTTTGTGTATTGCATCAATCGTGTTCGTGTCAGTGGTTGCAGTTTGTATACATATATATAGGTTTCGATCGATTTGGCGTGAAATGATTCGTTAACGAGGGGGTTTGCACATTGAAGCGTGCATATGGCAAGCGCGCAAAAGGATCTAATGACGGTGCTCATTTCAAACGATCCTTTCAGTGGCGCTTCTCTTTCGCGATACTTTTACGGGGAATATAATAATAAAGGTAATTGTCCGCTGTGTACTGCAATCTTGGTGCAAATTAAACCTCTCGAATGCATCCTGCTTACATATACATACATTCTCAACGCAGCATCTCTCATATACACACTTACCAAATAGAAATTTTACCTCTTTTTTTTTGCTTTGCGATTATATACAAATTTTCCCTCACTTTTTGCCTTTTATTTTTCTATATATATTTCAATTTTCACTCATCGTTTTTTCACGAATAATTGAATTTTTATAAACTGATTGCGCTTTGGCAAAAATCCAATTAACTTTTTTAATGATGGAGAGAGACCTTCGATCTCTGTGACAACATTCGTTAGTATGGAAATTGTTTTTCTTTTTCAAAATAATAAAAAGAAATGATAGTGATAATAATAGAAAAAAAATTATTCGATTTAATTTCCCATCACTTTAGAATTGGTGGGTGAAAAAGAAAAAAAAAAAAAATTGAAAACAGGAAAATTTTTTGAAACCGACATTGCGCAATTTCAGCCATTTTGCGCGGCTGTCAGTATAAACACAAGGCTCTCGGTCGCGGATCACGATCCAAAAGGAAAGGGGGTGAGGGAAGAGGAGGGGAGGGAAAGAAATCGGTAGGTAGATCAAGTGGCTTGATTAACGAACAGAAAAGGAGAAAGACAACGAATAAAGAATGAGAAGGAGGGTGCGCGAGAGGGTGTAACGAACTGCCTATGGTATAAAAGAAGATGGTTTCTGCATCGCAAGGGACTCGATAAAGCGAGTGATCTATCTAGAAAATAGTGTGAACTCGCCGATGGTAATTATTATCGCAAAAAGGGTACAATTTTCCAGAGAGTGTGTAAACCAGTGAGAAAGGAAAATAGGAAGCAAAAAAGTGGAAAACCTGTAAGAATACTAGTAGGTAAACCTGTAAGTAAACTAAGAGGTATACTATTAAGTAAACTTAACAAACTAGTAAATCAGTAGGTGAACTAGGGAGTAAACCTAACAAACTAGTAAATCAGTAAGTAAATCAGTAGGTAAACTAGGGAGAAAACCTAACAAACTAGTAAATCGGTAAGTAAACCAGTAGGTAAACTAGGGAGTAAACTAGTAAATAAACCTAAAAGACTGTTATGTGGACTTGTAAATAAACTAGTAAGCAAACAAGTATATAAATCTAGCAAACTAGTATGCAAACTAGGAAGTAAATTAGTAAGTAAACTAGTAAGTAGTAAGTAGACCTAGCACACTAGTAAATGAGCAGATAAATCAGTAGGTAAACTAGTAAGTAAACCTATCAAACTAATATATAAACTAGTTAGTGAATCAATAGGTAAACTAGATAAGTAAACAAGTAAGCAAACTAGTAAATAAACCAAGAAGACTAAAATTTAAACTTGTAAGTAAACTAGTAAGTAAAAGTACTAACCAAACAAGTAATCTTGTTAATAAATTTAGAAAAATAGTATGCAAACTAGTGAGTTATCCTATAAAACTACCACTTAACCAGTAAGTAAACTAGTAGGTAAAGTAGTAAGCAAACAAGTATGTAAATCTTGCAAAGTAGGAGGTAAAATTAGCAAACTAATATATAAACTAGTTAGTAAATATGTAGGTAAACTAGTAAAGTAAACAAGTAAGTAAACTAGTAAGTAAACCTAACAAACTTGTAACTTAAGTAGTAGGTAAGCTAATAAACCAGTAGGTAAACTAATAAGAAAACAAAGTAAACTAGTAGGTAAGCTAATAAACCACTAGGTAAACTAATAATTAAATCAAGTAAACTAGTAAGTAAACCTAGCAAACTTGTAACTTAAGTAGTAGGTAAGCTAATAAACCAGTAGGTAAACTAATAAGAAAACCAAGTAATATTGTAAGTAAACCAGAAGGTTTACCAGTAAAAAAAGGTTTACATACCCTCTGGAAAAGTATATTCTTTGATAAATTAAAAAAATTTACATGTACAGTTTTCATCTTTAGATTTGTTTTGAAAAAAAAAAATGATGTTTAAAAGTTTTTTCACATGGAATGAAATGTAAATGATCGGTGAAGTGTGAGATACAACGTGCTCAAGTTGCTTCTATTTGATCGTTTATAGTCCGTCAGTGTGGTATTCGCATGCCAGTCGCGCAGGACATAGCCCTCGGGTTTGAATCTGAATATGCCAGGGATCTAAACGTAAATGGCATCTACTAGGCTACCTACTAACGTGCGCTACTTCTCCCCAAAAGCCTCTAATGCATCCACGTCAAGTGGGCTACCTAGATCACTTCCTATTTCTCGTTACGTGAAACACATCTGCATCGTGACTGCGAGGCTCACTTGAGTCGCAAATTCTGGGAATATACCAATATACTCCACCGATAACTGTCCTCAATATGTATATATACGGTTTATCACTTTACAACTCGTGTAATAATCACAAGGGACATTTGTTCCTCAGTCGACAATTAATAATCTCGTTTTTATTATTTTCCCACATGGAAAAATAATAACATATACATATTAATAAATATAATAAAATTGTCGTAAATATTAATAAAGAATATTATTAATATTATTATTAATATTATTATTAAAATTATTATTAATATTATTATTAATATTATTATTAATATATAATAATAAGAATAAATAATAATAACAATCTTAACAATACATTATTAATTATTAATATTGTATTAATTAATTTGGGAGATTAATTAATATTAATTACTTTTTTACTCCTTAATTTTATATCAATATCAATATTACTATTAATAATTATTAATTACTTTCTTATTAATTTTCATTATGTCAATATTAATATTCATATGTTAGTTAATTTTTTTAATGATATTATTAATTACACGTAAAAATACATAAACCCGAAAGGCAGTTTAAGTATACCTGCATAATAAAAAAAATATAATACCATAATAATATTAATATATTATTATTTATTAATAATATTAATAATCCCGTTTTTATTATTCTTCCCCTCTGAAAAAGTAGAATGTATTTATATTTTATAAATATATGAAAATTGGTATAATTATAAATAAATGTATTCAAAAACGTTTATTAATATTTATTAAATATTATATTTATATATATTATGAAATTTATTCCATGTTTATTTAATACGTTTTTAGTTTATTTCCTTCCTCCCTTACATCACGATTAATAAAATGATAATAATAATAATAATGTTTCAAATTATTTTCAAAAAGATGGAGAACTTTTTTTTCATCAGTAGGATCAAAATTACGATCGTTAAAAAAAATTATATGTACATATCCAATATACCATATTTTCTTATGTTTATATGTCAAATTGTAATAAACGTAAAAAGTCTCCATAAAATTGTCACATAAATAAATTAATATCTATCAATTTTTGATGTCGAATTTACGAATATAATAACTTTGTAACGACTGTTTGTGTGTGTGTGGGTGGGTGTGTAATATTTTTGATGACAGGAACAACATAATTCTAGCAGGGAATTATGAACTTAATGTTTATACTTTCATCTCGTCCTTATTTCGAAACAACGATTTTATTTGTTTCTAAATTATATTCGAGGCGATCGAATTTAGTGATTAAAATTACTCGATTCTAGAAATTGAATATATAATTTATTAAAATTAAAATCGAGTGTAATATTAAATTTAATTCGATTTATTATTAATTCGGTGAATTTTTTTTTTTTTGAAATTTAATGACTCGATGGAATAAGTTTTTGATGACCAGTGTTGTAATTCATGAATTATATAAAGTCGATAACATGTACTTAATGTTTCTTGATAAACAAAGAATCTCTTTGTTGAAGTTGTCGACATATATACAAAGAAAAGGAGCGAATCTTGTAATTGAATTTAATCGCGCTTGAATTAAAATATACTAAAAGTTATGTGTATAGTAATGTTATAATGACATCCGGTGTAACCTACATCTGGCGCTAGAAATTAGTGTGTCATTAATAAGAAGGGCATAACCACGTACATCTCAAGCGTAACAAATGAAAGGAAAGACGCTTCAGTGACCATGTAAGAGAGGAAAAAAAAAGCAACAACAACGTTATACACAAAAAGCAGTAATTTCAAAAACATTTTTTTTCCCTTAGAGACAAAAGCCTGTTGTTGACATTGCGGTTTCCAATAGACGGTCGTTTATATACCATTTTAGGAACAATGTCCTTTCTTCAACTACAATTAGACTCTAGTTAAACTGTACATTTAAAAAAAACACCCCCCTCCTCCCATCTAAAAATACGAACATTTATTTGTCCATTACTAACGAATTGTTTTTCTGTTTGTTACAGGTAAGTGTTCTGAACATGGTTCCTCTTTAGCATGCGAAAGGTAAAAACATGTCAGTCATTGGGTATGTAATTGTTTATGAATATAATATAATAGGAAAAATTGGTTATAAGTTTGATGTCTCATTGTATTGGATTTTGTATTAAATTGATAAATAGCGAGTGGTATCAATAGATCATGTCTTGAGTGGAAAAAAGAGGGCATTATCGTACGAGTTGAAATACCTGGAGGCGGTCAAGCACGCGTGCAAGATTGTCGGAGATTGCGGAATAAAGTTGGCTTGCTCCTGGCGAGCAATGCTGGTGCGGTCCAGGGAATGTGAAAAATTTACGGAATCGAAGGTTCACGGATGAGATCGTCCTGACTTGGAGATAACACCGGTTCAGGGTCGATTCTTGGGTGACAATGGTTTTTCGTTCTTTTAAATTTTTCGAAGAAGAATTTTTTTCTTTCTTTCTTTTTCTTTTTTTTACTTTTTTTTCCGAAATGTCCTTACGTTGGAGATATCTAATGGGTGTGTATATATCGATCCGGTGATGAATCGTACCTCTCATTCTTTATAGCTATCTTTTGCTCTTTTACTTTCTTGCTTGGCTAAGAGAAATCAAGAACCGTCGTAAAGTATTGGCTCTCGGCAGAGTGGACCATGAACCAAATGGATTTCGAGGGTTCCTCGTAAAAACGTCCTTGGGAAATCGCTCGTATCGAATAACGCGTTTCGCGCTTTCTTTCTCTCTTAGGCTTCTCTGTTTTTTTCCTCTCGTCTTTCTTGTTCCTTTCTTTTGCGACGCAAGATTTTTAACAACGTACCCATGTCCAAAGTATTCTCTTCGAAGGTAGTTAATTTCCTTGGTAAAAACGTACGTTACTTGCATAACGTCGGAAAGAAGACGTTACCGGAAAATCATTGCAGGCAAACTTACTGGTACATAAATTATCCTGATTTACACATTCTTCCCTGGAGAATTAACGACAAGTGATACAGATCAAGCGACTTCCATGTTGTCTTATGGGAACAACTTGCACTTTATACCCATTTTATTCTTCTATCCTTTTCTTCTATTTTTTTATATTTATCCTTATATATAGTTTATTTTCATCATTGTTGGTGTTATTTTTATTCATATTATTGTACTCATTCTTCTGCTTATTCTTATTATTCCTGTTATTATTGCTTTTGTTGTTGACTTACTTCTTCTTGTTTTTCTGATTCTTTGTTACATTCTTGTCGTTCTTGTTCTGATTCTTGATACAGTTCCAGTTCTTTTTGTTTTAATTCATGTTATTCTGATTCTTGTTGTAATTCTGGTTCATAATGTTCATCTTGTTGTTGTTCTGATTCTTGGTACTTCTTTAGCTCTTGTTATTTTTGTTCTTGATTTTATTTTTATTCTTGATATTGTTCAAATTCTTTTTGTTCTAATTCATGTTGTAATTCTGGTTCATAATGTTTTTGTTGTTGTTGTTCTGGTTCTTGTTCTGATTCTTTGTAGTTCTTTAGTTCTTGTTATTTTTGTTCTTGATTTTGTTTTTATTCTTGATATTGTTCTAGTTCTTGTTATTCTTCTGATTCCTGTTGTAATTCTAGTTCTTAATAATGTTTTTCTTGTTGTTCTGGTTCTTGTTGTTGTTCTGATTCTTGGTAGTTCTTTAGTTCTTGTTATTCTGGTTCTTTCTGTTATTCATTCTTGATATTGTTCTAGTTGTTGTTCTCATTCTTGTTGCTGCTAATTCTTATTCTGATTCTTGTTGTTACTTTGGTTCTTGATAATGTTCTTCAAGTTTTTTTTGTTCCAGTTCTTAATGTTCTAGTTCTTGTTGTTCTAAATCTTGTTGTTGTTCCTGTTCTTGTTATTGATTTGATTCTTGCCATTGCTGTTGATTCTTATTTTGTTGTTGTTATTCTGATTCTTGAATTGATTTTATTCTTGATCTGCTGCTTATTGTTGTACAGGTTCTTGGTATTGTTTTTGTCCTTGTGTGTAATTCAAGGAAATTCTCAAGCCTCTCTTTTGTCCCTCCCAGGGAAAATGTGTCGCATTCTTGAAAATAAACATCAGTTTGTTGTGGAGGCGTTTGAAATAAGTGTACTTGGATAAATCAATTGCTCAAGTTCCTGAGAACATTGGTTTCCGAATCCAACTTGTATTATTTACCTGTACTCATGCGATATCCGTTTCTCGTGACTGCGGAAACAAATGTCTTTACTCGCCACTGGGTTCAATATGGATTTACGTCGCGCTTGTGTGGTCGAGCGTCATCGCCTCCAGCTTTCTGTACTGACATAATCACGATTATATATATATTATATTATACGTGTTAATTATTATTCAAACGTTGTCAGCATATTGCTTATTAAATGAAGCATTTAACACTGTCAAAGCCAAACAGATAACACACGTAACTATTTAATTTTCTCAAATATTTCCTCCTTTAACGACAATTAAATTCTCTTCTCGTTTTTCATATTCAGTATTTTATAGTCTTTTTATTTAAGAACGTTATAATAAAATACTTCCACGTCTAAATTCCCCTTTTTCTGAATGAGAAATGAGATGAAAATTTGGAATTTTATTTTCCTGTGAACGCTTGAAAGGATTTATTGTCAGGGGATTAATTTTATGTATGAAGTTAAAAGATAAGAAAGTCACTTCTAAACGAAGAGTAGTAAATTTCAGCTTCCGTGTAAAAACAATCGATTGTAAGGCGTTCATGAAACTGGCTTTCGGCACAAAGACTCTTCCTCTACTTCCACACTCTTTCTCTCTCTCTCTCTCTCTCTGAAAATTCTCCTCGGGTTCTACTTCCGCTTGAAATAGCTCGTTTTTCTCTCCACTCTTGAGTTCTCCTTCCATTCTCTTGTCGAGTGACGCTCGAATTGATTTCCGCTTTACTATTGCAGTCGTTAACGTTCAGAGGATCAAGTCCTTCGGCAGTAGGGTACAAACCGTTAGATATAAACTCTCTCTCACTCACTCTCTCATCGGAAGCACTGTCTTTGACAGAGGAACGCGCTATATACGTCAAAACAACTTTTGCATTCCTCCATTTCCTCGGGAAAATAATCTCTCTTTGTTTCTAAAGTACACTTTATGGAAATTTGGAATATTGTCAACAAAGCTTCCCCTAAGATGGTAAATTATGTCTATTGAAGATGACATTCTCCTTTGTCAACTTTTTCTCCCTCTTTCTTTTTATATATCGCTTTATTTCATCATTTTCATTTCCAATTAGATTCCACTTTTTAATTACTTTCCACGAGATCAATTTTTTTTTTTGGCTTCTTTTTCACTTCCGTAAGAAGTATAGAAGACATTCTCCTTATTTCTAGCGTCATGTCGCATAGATGAAGAACCTAAATCAATAAATTGCCAAAGCCAAAGCGCTCCCTCACCTTTCCCTTTTAGACAGTGGGACGGGCTTTTATTCACTTACCGTGGGGATCGGGTAAGACAAAGAGGTCTACACTCGACTTAGTGACTGGCAAAAGCGAAATGGTACGAACCGCAGGAAACTGAGTCTGGAGAAAGGGGGGAGGGGGAGCAAAGAGATCGATGTCACTTGATTTTCGGATCAGAGTTAAGGGGGATCAAACCCGTCGCGCCAGTAGGATCATTTCTCTCTCTCTCTCTCTCTCGGATAAGAGACATAAAAAGAGGGCACCAATTGAGAAAACAGCTGTATCGCAAAGTGGAAATCGACAAGAATTATGTCCTGAAGATCACGAAATCCATTTCTCGGAAAATGATGAGTTCTCAGGTGAAAAAGGATCAATTCTCAATACCTGCTGTCCAAAGTAGAAACCTAGTAAGTCGCATTTGCCATAAGAGCGAAAATCGAATAACAAAGCTAAGGGACGCTCGCCCTTATGGCAAATGCGACTTACTAGTTTTTTACTTTGGACAGCATAATAGTTCACTGTTTAACAAGTGAATTACTGTTTTGATTTTCCTCTGAGAATAATTTTTTTCTGCAAAGAAGTAATAAACCCAAAAATTGTGACAAGAAAAGCTGAAAATCCTGTTTCTTTATTTAGTTTTATTTCCTTTTGTTTGTGAGAGTGCGTTTTTGTTGAATCCACCGCTGTATCGTTTTTTTGCGAACATTTTCTCTTATTGTACCTTTTTTCATTTGACTTTTTCGAGTTGGACATTGAATTGATAGAAGTCCACGTGTCTTTTTACAAAAGCAGTGCCTTCCACAATACATTGGGATGAGTCGATCGTAAAAGGACAACACACACACAAGAGAGGACAATCGATTCTGAAATTTCGCCTGGATTCGAAAGTGACGTAAGAAGATACTCGAAACCATTTCGCAATCGAGCCGCGCATCTTTTTCCGTCTCCTCTTCGATGAGCGAACAAAAGAGAGGTGTGTTTTTTATTTTTTTGCCCCTCTCTGTCTCTCTTATTCTCATTGCCAAAAAGCCTTTCATCGACATTCATAATTAGAGGCTATATTCATCTATAAGATGAATTCACCCTACAGTTCCAATAAACGCCAACGATATTTCACGGTTAGTCTTCTTTCATCCCTCAAACTAGCGGCCATAAACTTTCTCTGATGTTTGTAAAAAATGAGCGGCTGATTTCAAAGCGCGTAGAGGGAATTGAAGAATTAAGAGAAGTGGAAGATCCGATATTATAATGATTTCGTTATTAATCATAACATTCCATTCCATACGATTAAAGTATTAAACTATTAAACTATCCTCTATTCATCCTTTCATCTCTCCTCGACTTTAGTCAATTTTTTTCCCTTTTTTTTCCGTTTTGCCATTTTGCAACAAAATTCATATAAATATCGTGGCCAATTTCATAGGCATTAAAGTCGAATGCACGTGTCCCTATGACGAGAGAGAGAGAGAGAGTCACCTTCCATCGGAAGGAATTCTATATTACCTTAATACTTTCTGCGCACAACGAAGATGGAGACTGAAGGGTTAAAGGTCGATTACCATATCCGAGTATGAAACGTGCGATTGAAAATCGCGATTTCATACGACTCGGTTTCTCTCCCGTGTATGAGGGAGTCTCCTGGGAAAAACACAGAAGAAAGAGGAGAAGAAGACAAAAATTTAAAATACGAAACTATGTCGTCGCAGATATACGTTTTTCCATCGTAAACCTATAGAAAATTTTTCCACGAAAACTTTTCTACTTGTGATTTCTATAGTATTTCTATATAAAGCGTGATGATTTTTATTTGCACTAACTTTCATACGTCAAACGAGATATATATTTATTTTTCTTGAGATCTACCCATGTGATTATTTTAATGAATGAAACAATAAATGTTTGAATATCCATGTGTGTTGAGACTTTTGCTTTTTTGAGTCATTTTTCGCACCCGGACAAATTGCGCCAATTAATTTGCCTCCTCTCAGACAATGAATCATATGCGGTGGCTTTATTAATCTCGTCTTGTTTTAATTAACATGACTAACCTTCGACGCGACTCTTCCCTGAGAAAGATCTTGAGATATTGCGCATAAAATTCAACGGGGCAATTCTTCGCCGTGTGATAAAATTCATAAAAAAAGTGATACACAATTTTTTTTTGTCTTTTTTCACCATGAAAATGTTGTCAATATTTCTTTGTATCATGATTACTTGACTCTTTTTTTGTCAAATTGACGATTTCTACTTTTCTCAATTTTTTGGGATGTTATTTTTTACTTTTCCTTCTATTTTTATTTTGAATCAGTAGTAAAAGACAAAAAGTGTCAAACTCACCTTTTTTTAGTAGTAAAAGTCAATTTCAGTCAGACAGTTCCAATGGTTGTAATTTTAGGATCTGAAACAGAAAAGCAAATTTCTATAAATTTGTCAGCTTTTATTTGTATTTCTTAGTATTAAATCAATAAATTAAATAAGCTATTAAGTTAAATTTGTTACAACTATTATTCAACATTGTTTAAAGTCTAAGGAAATAATTGTTTGTTGTTTATTAACTTTTTTCGCATTGCACCTAGAAACATGCGGTATTTTTCTAATTTTGCTGTTTATGGAACTAATTATACTAACTGATAAATATCAAATGTTAAATCTCTATTTTAGCAATTGTTTAAACAAATAATTATTGTTATTTATTAACTTCTTTACCATTGTACTTAGAAAGATGCAATATTTGTCTAATTTTGCAATTCATGGAGCTAATTATAGTAACCGATAAATATTAAATGTTAAATCTCTATTTTAGCAATTGTTTAAACAAATAATTGTTTTTATTTATCAACTTTTTTCCCATTGTTCTCAGAAAACTGCAGTATTTTTCTAATTTTGCAATTTATAGAGCCAATTATAATAACCGATAAATATTAAATGTAAAATCTATAATTTACCAATTGTTTAAACAAATAATTGTTGTCATTATTAACTTTTTCTACTACTGATCCAGTAGTCCAGTAAATTTATTTCGTTAACTATTTTTTTCCCTCTCTTATAAACCGTTTGTCGAGGCTTTTAAAAAATTCACGAGAGCGTCGTTGCCAACTGAATCTTTCAATGAACTCGGTTCCATGTATGCCAGTGAAAATTCCCTCTTCTTTTGGAAAGTTTTGTCCCCATTGGCAACTGGGGACATCTAGACATATGGGCAAGAAGAAAAAAAAAGTACAGTAGTGCAAATTATTTAAAAAAAAAATTTTTTCGAAATGAATAATGGGGATGAATTTAATTTTGTTTTTCGAATTCGAGTGGAAAGTTCCTTGTCAAAGAAACTGACCATGAAGTCCCTCATGAGTGCATATTTGAAAGCGAGACATACACATACGGAGGCATTGAAATACAGTGCTTGAGAATCTGTTCTTAAGGCAAGATGTCAAGTGCTATTTTAGTTGGAAAGTGCTGTTTTCCAGTGGCACAAACAGACATGGGCTGAGAGCTTTAACGGACCTTTATTGTCGTACACCAACACACCAAAAGGAGAGAGAGAGAGATGAACATTTCCACCGTCAGTATATTGAAATTGAGTGGGTGATCTATTCAAGGAAGAAATTTGACCAGTTCCGTATAGTCGTAAAAGGGGGTTAAAACGAGTCGAATGCGAAACACAAATACATCGTCTCATCGTAAATAACAATTCGCTTTCTCCCGAAAGGAAGAATACCTTTCACAATTCAGCAGTAGATTCTGATTCTAAAATTCAGGTTACTATCCCTGCAATATTTACAATTCAACAATTTATATTTCCATTTTGGAAAGTTTCCAACATTCTGGAGAGCTATCCCAGGGAAAATATTCAAAGTTCATAGTGACTCGATATAGAGAGGAGAGAGAGAGAGAGAGAGAGAGTTAAGACTGCATCGAGTGGGAAACTTTTTAACTTTATAATGTCGATGTCAAAAGGCAATAATTTCAGTTCACGCAGTTGAGTTGAAAACTTGGGTCAAGGAAATTAGAAGCTCTCTCTCTCTCTCTCTCTCTCTCTCTCTCTCTCTCTCTCTCCTCTCTCTCTCTCTCTCTCTCTCTCTCTCTCTCTCTCTCTCTCTCTCTCTCTCTCTTTCTCTCTCTCGACAGGGGTTGTGTATATGGTTCCTGGTTATTATAGCACACGTCATTGGCACATCTCTCGAGGCGTTTGTGCGCGAGGAAATTGAGCGACCATTTGAAAACTTAACTTGCTGGATAACTCTGGCAAGTAACTTGTGGTGACAGGAAGGTAGACGAAGGTGAAACGGAAGGTTCTTACTATCGTTATCAATCTGAGCCTTCAAACATTATTTATTTATACATCAGCCATGCGAAAATCGGTAGGTACTGTTACCACGGTAACGGTTGCTTCATATCTTGTCATTTTACTTCACACTTGGCTTCATTCTTCAACAACAACAACTTGTCTCACTTTTTTTCCACACAAGAGACTCATAAACAACTTGTCTCGTTCAGTATCAAAAATTCATTTGAAAACGGATTCGCGCCTCATTTTCTTTTATATATACGCTGTCAAAGTGAATAATAAATTTTCTCATTTTCCTTCTTTGCGGTTTAAGTTCCCTTAACAAGGGTCTCATTATTAAGCGGAACTTCATTTTAGATATTAATTTTCATTTCTTTACTGAAACTGTCTTTTACTACTGATGGTGATATTTTACAGCAAAAAAATTGAAATGGTTGTCTGACTGAAACGGACTTTTTCTATTTAAACGAAAAATTGAATCGTTTTGTCTGACTAAAACGGACTTTTTCTACTTAATGGAAAAATTTGAATCGTTTTGTCTGACTAAAACGAACTTTTTCTACTAAAACGAAAAGAAAGAAAATTGGATCTGTTTGTCTGACTAAAACGAACTTTTTCTACTGAAACGAAAAAAAACAAATTGAATCATTTTGTCTGACTAAAATGGACTTTTTCTACTGCAACCAAAAGACAAAATTTGAAGCGTTTTGTCTGACTAAAACGGACTTTTTCCACTTAATGGAAAAATTTGAATCGTTTTGTATGACTAAAACGAACTTTTTCTACTGAAACCAAAAGATAAAAATTGAAGTGTTTTGTCTGACTAAATAGGACTTTTTCTACTGAAAGGAAAATTACCAAAATTCAGAAGAATTATGTTTACCACTGTTAGTAGAATTAAACAAAATCGAAAAAAACTGTTATTTACTACTAATCGAAAATCTACAAGAACTTTAAGCGTTGTCTGACAGTAAATAACTTTTACAACTGAACTAAAACTAAAATTGCGACAATTGGCCGTCTGACTGAAACTGACATTTACTACTAATATAAAAAATACAAGAATTGAAAATGTCTGACTAAAATTGACTTTCCCTACTAGTAGAAAAATTACAGATATTTAAAGCGTTTTCTGACTAGAAATAACTTTAACTACGGAAACTAAAATCGAAAAATTAAGTAATATGATTGATACTGACATTTCCTACTAATACTAAAAATACAAGAAATTCTCAAAATGCTACAATCAGTTTTAGCTTTAATCAGTTTCACTTACAGTAAATAATAGTAGAAAATAGTAAAAACTACTATCAGTGACAGTCATTGTAAGTAATGGTAAAAATTAGTAGTAGCTACAATCAGTGTCAGTTGCAGTAAGAAATAGTAATAATTATAGTAATAGCTACAATCAGTTATAGCTAAAATCAGTGACAGTTATAGTAAACAATGTTACAATATAGTAAAATCAACAATCAGTAAATACTAAATAATGCACTAAACCTTGCTTGATATCAAGGTACCTTGAAATTTTTGAATTTCCATTTCCAAGAAATGTTTTGTAATTAAGTCCTTTTGAATTTCTAAAGAACAAAGCAGCGCTCCGCTGATATAATCATTACGCAAGCTCGCGAAAGTGATAAAATAGTTGTCTCGCTCATCAAATAATGGTTTAGCTAGCTCAATGTTCTCTCTTGTATTTTGTGAAATAATTGTTTGAAACATGTTAATATATATATATATATATATATATATATATATATATAT
>JUFY01029118.1:0-37718 GCA_001855655.1 Leptopilina clavipes | reverse complement strand
ATTTAATGTTAATGTATATAAAAAAAAATACTGTAAATATTTAATTAAAAATTATTTAAAAAACAAAAAAAAAAGGATAAAAAAAATAATAATAAACCTGAAATAAATAGCAATATTGACAAAATTTTAAATTTACAAATCACAAGTTTTGTAAAGTTAAAATAATGTCGGATCTTAATTGCTATTTTTTGGACAATTAATTTCTGAAATAAATTATTTATTTTCAAGAAATTAATATAATTTCAGGTGAGTGTCGCTATGTTTTAAAAAGAAAGGGGACTCACCGTCGCGGATTCACCTCGACGGAGCGATGGCAGCATCGCCTCTTCTGGACCAGCCCCCCAGTGGCCCCTCTTCTATGCGGGGAGACCGGGGTTGCTATGTAGAGGCCATGCTTTCTCTGCATCCTCCTTCCTGTCCTACCAGTCTGAAAAATATTAACAATTCTTTTTCATTATTTATTAAATTAAATTACATATAAAATTAAAATTTTTTATATTTTATGTATTATTTATTGAATTAAATTATATTTAAAATTGAAATTTTTTTATTATTTATTGAATTAAATTAAATTTAAATTTTTAATAGAATGTTTTTATTATTTATTAATTATTTACAATATTTATACTTACAGCGGTCAGTCTCTGCCTATACCCGACCTCCATCCCGGAGCTGCACTCGTACGATGTCATCTTTGGAACAGAAAAAACACTCACTCACTCACTCGCGGTTTTAGAGAAATTTCGAACACTCCCGAACCACGTGTGAAAAATAAAAAAAATGGTGGGCACTTTTCATTTACTTTCGATCGCGGTTTTAAGTATTGTGAACACTCCCGAGGTCAAAGGGTTAATTTTAATTTACTTTAAATAAAGACAAAAAAATACTGCCTTACATTGTAAATCGTCCGCAGGTTTAAATAATACGTCGACTCCCGAAAGCTAATACTCAGTTGTAAAAAGAAAACATAAAAATTTTTTATATTTACCGCACTTAGAAACACGTGGTTTTACCCGAACACTCAACAACGATTTGAGATGCTGAAACTGCCGAATAGTGAAGTCACATGTCGAAATATGGGACAATATCGCCTCTGCTGGACCAGCCGTTCATGATTTGTTTACATCCTCCTTCCTCATTCCTGTCCCATCTCCATCCTGGGGCTGTACTACCAAAAACAAAAGAATTCACAATAAATTAACTTCAGGTGTGGACGGAATGAATAAAAGAATAACACGATTATTATAGATAAAATTAATGCTAATTACTAATTATTAGTTCATTAATTGTTAAATTATTAATTAATTATTTATAGTTTAATAATTAATTACTAATTCGTATCAAATAATTTTTAAAGATAAAAGTCAACACGATGCGCGCGCATCCAAGTCCAAACCTCTTGCACTTGGAGACATGGAGTTGGATACATGAATTACTAAAATCACTAGATGACGTTGAAACTTATCTGACGGTAACGTAGTATACTTTATTATCGATTGGGTGTAGGTCAGTCGTACAGGCGTGTTGACTATTGTGCTATTGTGTTGACAATTTGACATTCCGCATCAGCTGAATGCACATCGGTATACATTATATCAAACGTGTATATAAATCGGTAGGTGTCTGAGTCATTTTTCGTCAGATAGTGAAATTTATGCGTATTTTGTGATCGTGTTAGGAAGATTATATTCCATTAAATTAAATGAAAATGGAGCAAGATGTTCTAATCACGTTTCTACCAAACGAAGTCATCGAAGTAATCTTGGAAAATGAGAATCTCAGTTTTGTTGATGTTGTCAATTTCGCCAAGACCTGTAAACATTTACACAGAACTGTATTTTTTAGCAACAAGTTATGGAGAATAAAGTTTTTTCAAAGGTAAGTATTTACATTTTTCATTTCTCAATTATTCCTTTTTATCCCTTTAACTATGAGCAATTGTAGTCTTATACAAACAAAAACTATATAGTTTTTTATAGTTTGCATCATAACCTCTCTTATCTTATCTACGTTTAAAGACGCGTCTTATGCTTCGTTTTTTCTCGAATACAATTGTTATTAATAGATAAATGAACACATTTTGTACAACATTATATTTGAATCTATGAATAAAATAGTTTCGTTCATTCTTTATTTAAATCGGATGCTTTAAAATGTTTCAAATGTTTGTTATTTATATGCTAATTTATGCATTTTGATAACTTTCAACAAATATAAATAGCCGTATTTTTACCTGGAAAAATCACAACTTGTCTTCTTACACCACAAATAATTAACTTTCTGATAAAGATACAAATTTAATAGATACAAGTTTACATTTTCTTTAGTATTAATTATCTCTTTAAAAAATATAATTAGTTTTCATTTAATAAGTTTATAGTTTATAATTCCGAGAAACAATAAAGAAGATAAGAAATATGCATATTCTTTAAAGAAAAAAATGTACAAATCGGAAATAGATAAATATCATAGTTGGAATATTTAAAGAATATGAAACTGTATAACGATATTTTTTTTATTTAATTCTCATAGGTGGCCCTTCTTGAAAGAAGCTTACGAAAGTTATGAAAAGCATGAAACGAAAATAAAAACTTGGTTGGGTGAAATACAGGCGAGCATTGCAACGAGAAAGGAACTGATGCGACGTTTATCTGAAATGTCAGCAAAAAACTACAGAAAACAAGAGCTTTCGCATTCAGAATTAAAGGACTTTGATCCTCTTTTCCGTCCAGATGAAGGCTCTCATCCTCTCTCATATCATTTCTGTGTTGACGAACTCACTAGCCTGATAAAAAAATCCGACCTGTGAGAGACTTTTTTTCATTCTGCATTACCTCGTGTTAATCATTGACTTTTTTTATATAATGAAAAATGACTTCCAAACTAAAAATATTAATTTAATTGCTCTTTTTGTTTTTATTTTCAGGAATAGTAATTTAACAGATAAATATTATGCACACAAGGTCGTGCGATACATGCGGCAGCATTGTTTGACTGAGGAGTGGCAAAAATTTACGAATTTACCACCGAAGGAGCAAATATTGGAACGTGGCGCTGTTCTTGTTGCACAATGGAGTCAACCCGAGAAGCACGTCAATTATTCTTGCGTCTCTTCTCAATTGGATGAAATTGCTGAACGAACGAAATCCGTATTAAAAGAACAACATCCAACTCATCCTTTATTTTCCCTTCCGGCCGAACAATTTCGACTTTGGAGGACGAAAAATATCGACGATAATCAATGGTCCGGAACGAGAACACGACAAGTGATAGCGGCGCTTCGTGAAATAATGTTCAACAGACTTGGATTTCAGGGTGACAGTGAAATGTATTGCACATCGGAAATGTATTACTCATCGGAAAATTCCTTTATTGATCAAGTCTTGGAGAGGAAACATGGAATTCCGATTACAATTGCCATTATTTTTGAGAGTGTTGCAAGAAGAGTTGGTGTGAGATGCGAACCCGTTAGTTCACCCGCTCACTTCTTTCTCAGATGGAAGGAAAAATAGTTCGTCATCAATTTCATTATTCTTTTATTCTTTCGTAAATTCTCTATTTTTTCCACTATTTTCAAATCGACTGTTAAAAATTGTGAAATAGATAAATTATTTGTGGGAAAAAATGAATATTTACGTCCTTTTAAATAATTAAAGTTAATAAGTTTTCATTATTTTTTTCAGCATCGTGCCAGAAACGGAAGATGTGGAAGTTTTCTATATTGACGTTTTCACTGGTCAGTTTTTAACGAAAAATAATTGTCCTCGCATTGGAAGACTGTCGATGTATCCAATGGAATGTTACAATTCTCTCAACGCCGCAACTGCAGTGGAGGTATTTATATTTTTTATCTTTTTCAAAAATGTCATTTAAAATTATTTAAAATTTTTTATGGTCCCATAGGTAGTGCAAAGAATGGCGAATAATTTAGAGGTCGCAGCTAGACAGTGCACGTACTTAAATGGAAGGGCATCAAGACTTCGATCCGCTTTGGAACTGATGCACATGGTTCGACCTTATGACAATGCAACAATTTTAGATCTGGCTCGTTTTTACATGCTTCATCAAATGGACTTGGCGAAATTAGTTGATGTTTTAAATCGAATACAAGAGGTAAGTGTAATTGGAATCGATTGAAAATAAATCTTTAAATAGGAATAAAAAAAAACAAATTTGTAAAATTCATACAATTATTTTTCTTCTCCAGGGTTCAGAGCTTTCGTCAAGAGGACCAGCATGCAGTATTTTAAGAATGTTACAAGACTATGAAAATCACATGAATGTTGTGCGAGAAGTAATTTAATTTGTTACTATTTTTTAAATTAAGATAAAAATTAATTATTTTTTATTTATTTTGAAAAAAGGTGTAGAGAAATTTGATATATTCGAGTTTTTCACTTTGTTTAGGAAATAGTTGAAGTAAAGAGAAGAAAACCGGAAGTTAAATATGCGGTAGGAATGATAATGAAGCACCGAAAGTACGAGTACTCATGCGTAATAACTGGATGGGATGTTCGATGTGAAGCGTCGCTCGAGTGGATGAATGAAATGGGTGTTGAGGAATTATCAGGCGGCTCTCATCAACCATTTTACAATGTTTTTGCTGATGACGGCTCCTCTCGCTACGTGGCTGAAGGTTTGAAAAATTATTCTCTATTAATTAATTCAAGTATTTATTAAGAAAAAAGATTTAAACAGTTAAATTTATTAAAAAATGGAATATTTTGTTTCTATTCTTTCTTTAGATATTTTTTTATTTAATAAAAATAATTAAAGAAGTTCTAATTCTAATTTAAGTATATTTAAAATACATTGTTTAAAATTTTATAAATGTGACAGAATACTTAATATTGTGTATAAATTTGGTTCTGGAAATATTCAAATCTATCCATATTTACGAGTGACAAATTTTACAAAACTTATTAAAATTCGCGTTGAAATAATTTTCTAGTGTTACAAATCATCGAATTAAACATTCATGAGTATTTAAAACAAAATTGCTAAACTTTTAAAACGATAACTAGAAATGAATTCTATGAAACATAAAAAACTTGTCATTTAGATTTTAACAAAATGCTTTAATCTATTTTGAATGAAATTAATTTTATAGAAAATTTGTTGATTTTGGCTACACCTCAATGGATAAACAACTTTGAGATTGGAAGGTATTTCTGTGAATTCAATGGAACTCATTACACGCCAAACGCGGAAAAAGCCGCGGAATATCCAGAGGATGCTGAAGTTAGGAATAGTTTGATAACAACTTGAGTCTAAAGTAAACTATGAGCAGAAAATTACATCTACTAAAATCTTTTCCTTTAAAAAAAAAAAAAATAATCGTTTTCATCACTCATTGAAAGAACGATTTACATTTCCAAAGTTTCGATTTTGTAAAAGATTTTTAAACAAATTTTACTGCTTTTTGTAAAAGTTGGAATGTTGCATTGAATTATTCTAAGAATATTCATAGTCATTGTTTGTACATAGTTTTTATTTAGTGATGAAGCATTGATATAAAATAATTTTATATACATATATATAATTATATATATCAAAGAATACAACAAAAAAAAAGTGATTTTCCAATCACTAAAAATTTTAATTTAACAAGTATTATTTTTATTTTATTTGTTGTAAAGTAAATAATAAAAAATAGCAATAACACTTGCATAATATTATTTAATTATTAACAATTATTGTTTAAATCAAAAGTCAAACTTCTATATATCCAAAAAGTATTACTTTTTGGGGAAAACTGAAAAAACAGGAATGTTTAAAATTAAAATAAAAGTAAATAATTAAATTTCTGGAGATAAAAATTATACATAACATAAATTTTTTCCTACTGTATTTTTTTAAGAACATTAAAGTTAATGGATTATTGTTATTATCTCAGCGGAAATTTTATTCATTAAAAAAAGGTTAAAACTAAAAAATTTATGATTTGATAACACAATGAAAATGCAAAACAATGTAAACTTTTTGACAATTATTTTAAGGGAAAAATAATTAGGGTGCAATATAAATTTTTCGAAAAATGTTTTGCGCTAAATTTAATTTTTTTATTCACTTAGAGAATTGCACAAAGTTTTACGTAAAATGTAATGCAATTAGAAAGACAAGTTTGAAAAATTGTATTCCTTCTTTTTGTTAAAGCTGATTGTTTAAACAATTATAACATTTTTTCGATATTGATTTTTTGTCACTACAAAAAGATTTTTAGTTTGCTCTGATCATCAATTTGAATCTCAACTTTTATGATAAGAAATTTTCTTTATTATATTGTTAATGAATTATATCTTCTACGATTCTCAGAAATTTGTTGCTAAAATGCACAGTAAGAAGGTTTTTTTCAAGCGTAATTAGAAAAATTTCGTGTAGAAAAGTACTTTATATTGAACAGTACTTTTTAAATTCACTTTAAGCAACTTTCATCTAACGAAAAGTATTAAATAAGTCCAACTAGAAATCTTTTCTTATGACGACTGTAAATATTGATAATTTATTTATGTCAAATACATTTTTTCGAGTATTACTTTTACTACATGTAAACACTATAAAATTGTTGCTACTTTAAACAATTTTATCACTTTTGTTGTTTTTTTTAAGCAAATGCAAATTATTGTGAAGTAAGCAACATTAAAATATAAAATGATTGTATGACATTGAATAATAAAATAAAAAAAATAAAGCAGGCATTATTATTTTACCAGTAAAAAGTTTTTGAAAAAAATTTCTTTGCTAAAAAAAAGTTTTTTAAATGTGAAATCAAAAGTAGAATAAAAATACTGATTTTTAGTAAAATTCAAAAATATTTTTTTAATATTGGAAAACTTGATTAATTTTTGCTCTTTGCTTTAAAAGTGTTATTTTCGAAATTTTTCAAGTTCTTTGGTATTTAAAAAAAAAACTAGTGAAACGATTCAAAGGACTATAGTAAATATTAAATATTTAAAAATTTTAGAAATTGGTTTACAAATAGATCTTTGATCATTAAAATATTTACAAGTGCGAACTTTGTTTGAGATCTTATGTTAAATACTTAGAGTATTACTGAGAGTTCAAGTCCTTAAGAGTCCTGAAAAATATTAGTTTGTTTAAAAATTACAAAACAAAACAATACATTAACAAATTGCTTAAAAACATCTTTTAAAAAATTTATTTCGACTCACTTAATAGGACTCGTTATATTAGATGCGTGACTGGAAGAACTTTGAGGAGACTCTGAACCTAAATATAAATTTATTAACATTTTTAAACAATTATTATTATTATTCTATGTTTAAAATTGATTTTTTAATTTAAATTTTCATTTTCATATATAGTTACCGTGTGAGTGTTGAAATAAAGGTGGCACCCAACTAAAATTACTGGAATGAGGAATACACTCAATATTATCTGGAGATCTACATGAAGATTGTTCCTCAAATTTTGGCAAGAAAATCGGCTTCTTTTGCGTGCAATTTTTTCTGAAATGATAAAATAGTGATTTTTTGAAATTTTTTTCAAAAAGAATAAAATTTATATTTCTTTCATACTCATGTACGTTAAATAACAATAAAAAAATTTATACATTTTAAATTAAAATTTTTAATTTCAATAATTTATAATAGAAAAAATATTTTTGTAATTTCTGAAAATATGTTAAAATGAAAGTACTTTTTTTTGATGACTCCTGGTTTTGTGTCTTTTTGTGGCAATGATGAAAATTGAATTGTATCGAGTAATTGTTTAAATTCGAAAATTTCACTACTCTCTGGATTTAAATTTAAATTTGTTGCCGTTATTGGAGATGACATACGCCTGGCATCAGTCGAATGTATTGGACTTTCCTTATCAGTCAAAACTACTAGAAAAAAGATTGAGAGAATATTTATTTAAAAAATTAGTTTTCAATAAAAAGTAAAAGCCAAGGAAAAAAATTCAAAAAATCTCTAAAAATGGAAAAAATTTATAAATTCTAACCGCTAGGAACTGTGAGATCGAGTAATTCCGTGGCGTCTCGATCACTTTTTCTTGATTCCGCCCTGAGAAGTAAATCTGGAAAACCTTTATCACAATCGATGGAATTGGACCTTGTGACTGGTTCAGATTTAGTTTGATGACAAGGTAGAAGAATTCCAGCGTTTTCAGATTGGCAAATATTGGCCAAACGACTCGATCTCATCATATTACAAAGAGGCGGGAAAGAAATTGGATTCTGTTTTCCTGGCGTTGAATCAAGTTCTGCTTGACTCTGCCATTTGTTTTCAACTTTAACAATTTTCGAGAAATATTTCTCCTGCTCTTGTGAAGAGTCCTCCAAAACACGATTCAGATAAAGTGGACCTTGAAAAAGCCAATTTCTATTCTGCATCTTGAATAGCTGCATCAACATTAATTTTTGCTTCTGACTGTCGTTATCATGTGATCTGATTTTTTTTTAGAAAAATTTCAAAAAAATTAATTAACAAAAATGGAAAATTTATTGACAATTTAAATTAATTTAATTTCAGTGTAAAAAATAAAATACCTGCAATTTTCTCCAGAAAGGTCGCCATTTCCTGAATATTTTCCTTTCTTGTTAATCATCCAGGGTATTAATGTTTCTACATCTTCAACGTCATTTTCGCCTGAAATATCAATTTCCATTGATACTCTAATCAATTAGCAAATTTAAACAAATTCACAATTTTCAATTCTATTAAATCTATGATTAGTTTAAGTTACTAGTTTATGTTTTTATTATATTTTCGACGAAATCACAATGTAAAAATTTTCAATGAAGTGTTAAAAAAAATAATATTCGGAAGAATTTTTATATTAAGAAAAATTTAGATTCCATTTCAGAAATTTTGGGAAATGTAATTTCTTCCGCAATTTCCATTCGTTTTTCACTGGTTGGCTTTTCAATTTCAGGCTTTTTTTCCAATTTTGAACTTATTGCTTCGACAATTGACGAACAGCTCTCTGATTAAGAATTATATCGTAAAATCAATTCTATTAATTAAATTTTATATTTTTCATGTTATAATTTCAATGCTTGGTAAATAGTTTTTAATTCGTTTCAAATTTAAATTCAATGTCAACTAAATAAATTGTTATTGACGGGCATAAAAATGGTGAAATAATTTAAATAATAATGGAGAAAATCAAACACTTTGAGGTACCTGACATTGTTTCATCGTCGACGTCATTTTCATCGTTGGAATTATCATCGAGAAGAGTGAGATTCGGTTCATTATTGTCACATTCATCCAAATAAATATCGTGTTCGCTAATTTCCTGGAAATAGCATTTTAAAAAATTTTTTGTGACATTCCTCAATCTTCTAATTTGTGGAATATTATATTTTACCTCATATTCGCTACTACTACTACTAGAAGAGGCATTAATTTGTTGATTATGAATAGAAGGTGAATGAGAAGGTGAGGGAGATCTAATTCCAGCCACTTGAGAATCTCCAGCAGATCTATCGTTATTTTTTCCAGCAACCGACGGAGAATCGGTACAATTAATCGATTGCATCGCACTTGTCTTTGACGAAGCGGAAGATAATGTTGTCGTTGAGCCGATTGGACGAATATTAAGATTTCCCGGCTCGCATAAAGACAGAAGTTGATTTTCAATAAGAACACCAGAAGGATTTACGTTTCCTAAAATATTTTGTACTGATCTGAAAAAATTATTTACAACATTTAATTTCTGTTTGTAATAATTCCACTGAAAAAATAGAACTTTTGTCATACCTAGTGGGAGTTAAAAAATCAACGTTCCTCATGAGGCCAGAAGCAAAAGTCAGATCTCCGGATCCTTGAGTTTGTTGAGTTAAAGAAATCACGTTTCCTCCGCCAAGTGCGGATCCACTCGACGCTCTAGTTGCCGTCACCGTGTTTCTCGAAATTTCAATCGCCAATCGCTAAAATGCAACAGTTTAAATTTAATTAATTAATTACTTTATTTAATATTGTCAATTTAGAATAAGGTAAAAGCGTTCTACCTCTTTAAGTTCATTTATTTGCGTGGCGTATTGATTCTGCAGAGTAACTAATTGACTGATATACCATTGTTGATCTCTACAACGCTGATAAAACGTTGGTGGACGTACTTGGAACCTAAAGAATAAAATAATTATTCCACCTCCTCTACCATTGGAAACACATAAATAATTCAAGTGCTTTTAAATGAATAATTGCCTAAGAATGAGTGTATCCAATTCAGTATTTAAATAACCCTCAGTCGCAAGCAAATTCAATCGGAAGAATCGATTGTAACCCCAACATTCACCAATCTCAAAATCGGAGGCAAATTCTCGTACAATATTTTTACTCGTGTCTTGGGAACCTTGATGAATCATTTCAACTCTATACTCGTACCTTCCAAGAAAATATAAATATTATTCGTTAGCTTTTCGAATTGAATGTTTTTGAAATAATGGAAAAATTTGAAGAAAACTCACTTGGAAGTTTCAGGCAATCCAGCGCTTAATTCTAAGAAAACGGACAAATAATTTCCACGTACAACGCCATTACCATCTGGATAAACTTTGAGTCTCCAGCACAATCCGTTAATATGTAATGGCGCCGAATAAACAGGATCCGCTTTTAATTGTAATTGAGTAAAATTTTGCATGGCAAAAGTTGCACTATCATAACCAGGAACTATTTCACTAGGGAACCAAATTATTCAAAATTGTAATATTTATTTCCCGATTTTATAAACTTATTCTGTGTTTTGAATTTTTGCGAAGGAAGTAAATTTGAAAAGTGAGTTAAGTCACCTGTGAAAATCGGCGGGAACTGGAGCAGTAACAAAACTTGTCATGGGCTTTTTTCGGACCTGATTAATCATTGAAGAAAGATCAGAACTTTTAATTATGAGCTCGGAACGTGTACACGTGTGTACCTGATGTTCGACTTCTTGTAATAATGCCTCGAGCTGTTCAGTCTCAAGTGTTAGAGAATTCTTTTGAGCCATTAAAGTTAATAATTTAGCCTTCAATTGCGAATCTAGTCTCGCTATCATCAGCTCAACGGCATTTCGAATTTCGCGGACTCTTTCATCCTTTGCTGACCTTACGGATTCCACATTTCGCTCCTTACATGAAAAATCATTTCGAATTAATAAAGATGCATTTATTTGCAGTAACTTTATTCTTCTCTAGAGTAAAATTTCCATTTATTCTTAAAGGAATAATTTAAAAAAAATTAAAGATTACCACTTCTTGTACGAGGCTTATAAGTTCCATAAGTCTTCGTTTCAACTGGCCGACTTCAGTTTTGATCTGTGTGACATGATCTTCGTAAACTTCTTCCAGCGGTTTGAACGTGTGTCCAGAATGAGTGCCGCCCCATAAAGCACACTGATGGCAAATACATCGTCGACAGGTCCAACAAAAGACAGACAATTTCTCTTGATGTACCGTACATCTTTGGAACAATTATTATTATTATTTATTGCTTTTGTATGTTGACGAAACAAATACATAAAAATTTTAGAGTACCAGGAATAAATAATAGAGTAGAAGAAAGAATGAGAGTTAAAACTAAAATATACTTATTAGTATTCGTACTTGTCTCTTAGACAGTCGTCGGGCCTAGAATTGGAAATTCCAACGGATTGTAGAGTATCGAGTTGTTGTGTAACCTCTTCAACCCATCGACAATTTACAAGTTCATGAAGGTGAAGAGACGCCCGACAATGAGGACATTGGGAACGTTGTTCAGTAAGCCATCGTCGGATACAGGTGTAACAGCATAACTTACTACAATGTGGACAAAGATGTGCATCTCGAAGTTTTTCCATACAAATGAAACATCGAAACACCTCAGCCAACGTCTGTTTTAATACAATTAGAAAAATTAACTATTTTACGATTTATTGAATCATTTTTATATTTAACAATTTTACATTATTTTATTCTTATAAAATTAATTTTTCTATAAGATCCTCTTCTTTTAAAAAAAAAAATACTTAAAACGAAGAAAAATTATAAAAATTTATGATTCGAAAATTTGTCAACTTAAACGTAATATTAATTTTCTCTATTGGTAAATAGAATTTTCAATCTTAACTTCAGTTTCTGTTTCTTGTCCTTGAAAAGGGCATCGACCCACAGATTGCGATTTTATTTTGTTAATTTTCAGAAAATAAAGACAAATACGACATTTAGATACAAAAACAATATTACAATATTATTCAATAATTACGATACCTAACAATAATAATAACTAAAAAAAATTTAAATTCTTGTATAAACAATTTAAAGGAATAAGGTCACGTAAAATCAGATAAAAAATCCTTTGTGGAAAAGTGTATAAGCAATTTTATGATTTTTACAAAAAATTTCTAGAATAACGGAAAATTTTTAATCCATGAAAAAAAAATGTCAAAATACGTACCTCGACGCTATGATCTTCGGAAGTTTTTGAATTAATAAAAGTCTCACGATTTGCCATGATGAAATATTATTTTTTGTCTATTGATTTTAAAGCAATTGTAGTATTTTATTATGCTCTTGGGTAATTAATGATTTTTTAATTTATAAATTTACATTTTTTAAATGATTTATGCCGCTTTACTTCATTTCAATTTATTGCACTAAAATAGGATGTTTTGTTGGAGATGTCAAAAAACAACTTTTTGCATTCATTTACAATACAATTTGACAGATGCAAGAATTGATGTCAGCACTACAGTTTTTATTGCGGCAAAAACGGTTAACTTCCTTGCTGTGCCTTAAATGGTAAGGTTATTTACAGTCGGTAAAACTGCTTACTGGCAGCATAGTTATCAAGAGAAACTTGGAAACTAGAATAAAGTTCATCTAGTGGTAACAGGACTCGAGAGCGTGTTGTATTAGGTTATTCAAGTTGGGTGGGGAGAAATTCAACATGGAAGCAAAATAAAGTGACAACTTTGCATTGAAAGTGTATGGAATAAATTTTTTAATATCCTGATTAAATACACTGATATACTTAAACAAATGGGAAAAAATAAATATCAATCAGATTATGCAATTTATTTACACTATTTCGGCAACCAACAATTATTTCGTATTTTTGAGGAAGACTTTCCTTTACTTGGAGGACGAAATCTTTGGATTACTATTTTTACAAAAATATGAACAACTATATTATAACAAAATATCTATTTTACAAAGAAAGATTTAAAAAATACTGTTACAATTTATTGACAAAAAATAAAAAGTCTATTTTTTTTAATTACAGAAATTTTTATATTTTCATTTATTTTGAATCAAATTTATACTTTATACATACCAATCGATTCGTTTCAATGCAAAGAATAAAATTTTATTATATATTATTAATTTCATCAGAGACATATATTACATTTATAAGTGGAGGGAAATTTATTTTATGCATTTTAAAAAATTTTATAATTTGAAGGATTACATAGCTTCCTCCACGAGGAAGCAAAAATGGTAATGGAAAATAAAAATGGTGTATGGTTATTGATTTCAGAAAATTAAACGAAGAAGGTTCAAGACAATTACACTATAATTATGTATATTATCTTTATTCTCAAATGAAAACTAAAAAGGTCCGAATTAAGTATATACCTGCGGTTTTAAGATGAATTTCCTCAATGAATATTTATTCAGCTGATTAAAAGAAACTCACAAAGAACGTTGAATTTGCTGGAATTAAAGAAATTTTAATTAAGCACAAGTTTATATCGAAAAGAAGTAAGTAAATAGTTTAATCTAAGATAAAATGTGGTGTAGTGCCTTTGTAGGGAATTTACAGAGGGGGTGGAGAGAACAAACTATTGAATATTCAGAGCTCATCGCTTGAAAGTTTCAGGTGTGTGAGACACACTGCGTGGAATATACCATGGCGAAGCCAAAGAAGAAAATCATAGATTAGAACAAGATCTAGAGCGAGGTCGTTATATTGAATGACTAATTATTGTAAATTCGCGCTGAAGATTGCCGCGTTCCTCCATCTATCAATAATCAATATATCGTTAATGCTTCCCTTGTGAATTCCACTTCATTCCTCGGAATTTCGCTTAATTTGGTAGCGCGAAGAGAATCCACTTGATTGAACAATAGACAGACCAATACCGAGCAATATTCTATTCCTCAATAAATTGCGCAAAAATTAAGTGATTGCGGTAATAAAATTAATTAACTGGAAATTGTACTCGCAGATATGTACTTCTCAAGTCCTCTGAATAATTATTAAGTAATTGTTATTAATATATAAATTAAAAATTAATTTTATAATATTCTCCGAGGATCGTGACGACGCTGTATTCTGTCTGACTATAAAATTGACTAATACTACTTGTGAGACGAAATTACAATTCCGAAGTTCTGATTAAAATTGACTCATACTACTGCGATCAAATTATAATAATTCGGAAGTATTACGATTGACTAAAGTTGATTTACAAATAAGTTTTACCAAATTTTATTTTTGAGAATTAATACAATAAGTATACATTGAAATAAAATTGTCATTCTGATTTATTTTTGTAAAAATTAGGTATTGTAAATTCGTATGCATGTTATTATGACTATTATTTACATGTATGAATGCGATTTAAATTCCTTTGTGTCGGACTTTGACTAAAGGTCTTTGTATTAGAATTGCATGATGAGATCGCCAGATACACAGGAAATTTACATATTCAGCAGTTTGCATCTTCTGTTTTAAGACTAGCGTGGACTAAAGCCTGTCAGCTTTGTATATGAAAATTTAATTATGTTGCAGGTTCGCTGGAGAAGAGTTTTAAAGCTCCCGTTGTTAGTAGACCGAAAAAAATTGAATTTGCGCCAAGTTAGTTAACAATTGAATTATATCTCATCTTGGCATATCAAATACAAAGCTCCAAACATATAGGGGACACATATTAACTCTGGTTTGATTTATTACCTGCATTGAGAGCGGTTTGATGTTGGCCGAACAATCTACCAGCAAGTTTATAAACTACTAATTGCAATAAGGCAAGTTCTAAAACCCAAGTTCCCTAATCAGCACTACTTTTATATTACTCAGAATATTTACCCTCATCATATTTACTAAGATAACTTGGTTGATTTCGTTTCCTTGAATAATTCATTAATTCCAGAAGGACTTGAAAAGATTTTATACTATTTTTTATAAAAATCAGAAAATGTCATACCTGTGCTTTGGAATTCGTTAGAATGGAACTTTATAGTGCAAGTCATTGTATACTATTCAACTTAGGAATAACTTTTAAGTAAATGCTAAAATGTTTTCGTACTTATTAATAATCACACGTTTATAGAGAAAGTGCTTAAAGTTTCTCCCTTGCACACGACTGTTATGTAACAATGCTGCATTAAAGTTATGCAAATCACTAAAATACGTAGAATGGAAGATAAAGCGAGAGGGTAAAGTTTTTAATGAAAATTTGTAATCTTAGATTTTCCAGGGGACCATAAAGTTTCACTATGTCAAGGGAAAATTTTAATCAAACACCACCTTACCACTGGTGATTTCCTGTATTTCATCATTTGCATACATATTTATGTCACTTACTCTCGACTTTGTAAATTAATTGCTCGCGGACTTGATTTTCAACGCTCGAATAAAAATTGTGCTCCCAACTAAAATTCACATGCGTGAAAACTGAGAGGTATTTGGGATGATGAGAGCATAGGAAAATATTTTCCTCCAAAATCAGTGGATATTTACTGTAAAACAGAAGCAGACTGTAAATATAGGTACAATTGGAGTAAAGTACTCACTTGGCTGTGGAGCGTGTGTATGGTACTTGATAGATAAATCTAAAATCTGCAATGAGAGCCTTTCAGTGTGTAATGGCAGTATAAAAGCGAACATAGGTGTGAAGACCAAAGCCGGGGGCGATTATTTCTGCAGGAGAAAAAATGTGTTATTACGTGCCTACTGTATCTAGTCTCTGGGTAAATATGAATGGTTTTAATATTCCGTAAGCACGAAGGCACCACGTTTTAAAGTTCCTACATATCCTAGACGTGACCAGAAAATATTACAAACCTCGGGTGAAAGCTCGACGGAAAAAGCGTGGAGCGTAAAGGATAGAAAAATGTGTGTTAAAATGAAGTCGTCTCTCTTTTCTTTTCACCTTTTTTTCATTTTGAAAAGAGAGAACAGTTCCTGCCTTAAAAGCATGTGCTAACCCTTTATTTGACAACGATGCTCTCTTTGCACATTTGTACGATTTACTTTCCTCGCGCGCGGTTTTCTTAAAGATACGTGTATCTTTTAGTTTTATTCACCAAGGAAATGAAAGCACACTATTTCTTCTGATGGGATTTTTCGCTGATTTTTACCTTCCCTGATTTGGAAGTCGGAAGACAAAAGAAAGGAAGAGACTTGTCTTGAAATTGTAAATAATTTCCATTAAAAAAATACTATCCCTGATGGAGAAATTGGATTTTGAAATTAAAAATTCGCGCATGCTGTGGAGAAAAATAAGTCAAGTGAAGTGAATAAATTTTGAAATTACGTCAGAAGAGTTTAACACCTCGTGGACCGTATATAACAATGCCAGTCCAATTTAATTTCACTCGACTGGCAGTCAAATCTGGGTTTGTCATGAATTTATTTTAAATGGAGTTGCATACGCCTCGGAGTCCAGCTCTCCAGTTGAAATTATTCTAATAAATTGTGCAATTATCAAGCCAAGTAATATATGCATAACGCATCGAAAATGGCGATAAGTTTTTGCAGCGCGAGGCGCAGGTTAAGTGACTCGATTTATCACAAGCGGTACTTTTTCATTTGCTTAATCAGACTCGTGCTCGTGTGGGATGATGACCATCTCGACGGCGGCGCGACATCTACACGCGGAGGGAATATTTGTGCACAATATAGAAGTCGTCGTTGCGTCGTACCTTAATTTAAACTAATTTACATTTCATACGTTCACACTCGTGCTCGCCTTATAATGGTGTCATTTGTCTTGGTTGAATTTAATTTCCTTCTGTACGGCCATCTTGCAGTTTTCCTTATTCCAAGATTCCATTTTATTGTCCAAATTAATACTCTCCTGTATGGCAAGTCAAGAGGAAAAATGCAATTTAACGCAACATTTATTCAATCCCAGAAGATGCTTTTACGAAGAGAAATTCATTACATTACTAATAGATCAAATATTTCAAAATTATTATACTTTAATTTATTATTGGTATAATAATATGAATTTTTATTAATTTGACCTAAGCTTCATTTAGCCAAATTTTTAAGACTAAATTTTCCATTAGACGAATTTTCATTTAAGTGAATTGTCATTTGCCTAATTTTTACTATTAAGTTGCAGACTTCTTTTCTCAGTAAAGCAATGTATTTATGAGCTTAATTTCGCCAGGTTATTTTACAATAACATCTTTTTTATTTAGTCACTTATTATTAACAAAATATTAAAAATGTATGCAGGGAGTTATCAATTCCCTGATCCGGACTTAAAAACGTGGATCCTACCAGGAGCGTGTCGGAAAGTCAACTACCTAATCAGCCCTCTTAATTAATTTCTCTTTACTCTCCCCTCTTCATCATTTTTGAATTCTCTCTCTCTCTCTCTCTCTCTCTCTCTCTCTCTGTTTCTCTAATTGTGAGGGATTGACTCATTACAACAATAATATTAATATTTCGCTTTTCTATTAGGAAACCAAGGACAAGGTGCAATGATTTCTTGATAAGATCGTTTTGGATGATTTTAAGTCCGAAACCTTAGCTCCAAAAATGTTCAGATGTTTTTGATTTTTGGAGTGAAAATACACAAAGAGGATCAACTCTTAATACAAACTATAGAAACTATTTTTGATAGTATCGTCCGCAAATGTGTGGAAAAAATCAGCTTTAAACAGTTTATTAAGATTATTTAAACTGAAAACTCGCTCGACAGTACTCCTTTCATATGAAAATGAAATGGCAGAGCTATGAAATGTTGCAAAGGGAAAAAAGTTATTGCTGTCAGTGGGATGAAATGTTCTATGGTCACGCTAAATCGGGTTTCAATCGGTGCAACCGCTTATCAACAATTGCCTCGCAGGTACTATGCGAATTCACGCATCATCGCCACTCTTTTCGGATATGCTGCACAGTTGAAAATCGGTTTTACAACCAGCGCCATTTGCGGAATCAGTGTTACTGTTGAATATATCAGAATTTAAGAGGATTTATTTTGTTCATCAGAATTTTTTTTAAAAAGCTCCCCTTTTGCCATTCACGTTTTCAATTTAACTTCATGTCGAGATTACTCCCAATGTAAAATGCAAATTTTTTGCCCTTTGACCACATTATTGTGTGCAAATGTAATGCAAATGATTTCTAAATCGTTGTTGGAAAATTAACCCCTTTTTTGACAATTTATTCGAGTTCTTGCGAGAAAATATTGTCAAATTATTTATTAATAAAACACAATTCCTGAAAGTTTTATCGTGACCCGAGACACATGGTATATATAGTTAGTGTATGAATGGTTATAGGGGTAAATGAATTCCTCCTGCCTCACACCCTCTGTACTAATAGAAATTGTGAACCTCGGTCATTAATCACTCTTGTGGAAAATACAAGTCATGGTACCAATATCAAAATGATCCGCAAGGGTTATTATTTATTTACTTTGTCCGAACCATACTGAATTATTAACATGGATGTATTTTCTTAAATTTGCGAAATTGAAAATAATAATCTTGCACTTATTTCAAACATTTAAAAAGACATTGCTATTCAGAAAATTGGGTCTTTATTCTTTGCTTTTTTTATCAGGTGACTATAAATTTTAAAGCATTCGAATCAACGATATAGACGCGATACACAATAAAAATGCACAAATCGTAAAAGCGGTAAAACTCTTGGCAATCCTCTGGATATATAGGAAATTTGAAAAAAAGGTTTTTTTTCTGTTACAATGCATGATGGTAAAGTGCTGAGGGGTGGGTAGGAAGATTCGTTGAGGTGAATCAGAAACTGACTTTAGTCGTGGAAAATACAATGTACTCCCTATATATACACTGCCGAAGCTCTTTTATGTTCGGTATTCAGAGACGGTATTTGGTGCTCTACTGTATTTGGCCAGGATTTTGACACTGATGACGGTAGAATGATAGATGCCCGCTACACATTATTATATCGTGAGTCGAACGAACGAGAGTGCCGTGTTTTTCCGAGTTTCCCGACGTTAACTACACATCTCTCTATATATAATATTCAAGACAAAAAATATTCCTCATAAAATATTCATATGCGGTTATTTATCGCATGTTTGATTAATTTTAATTTAAAAAATAGTCCTTTAACTAATAAAATCAAAATTTTCGAATTTTTACTTTGAAATTTAAAAATTCTTTACTGTTTGGATTTTGATACAAACATAATGCAAGATCGAATGATACTTGGCACATTTTGTTGCAGGACTTGAAGAATCAACTATATTCAATATTCGTTACAACGTGTAGATTTATCATAAACCATCTGTCTATTTGTTAGAATTAAATATGATTCACCTTCTTGAGATTAATGTTGGATTAGTTCCAAGTTGGTGGCACTTGGACAAATAGAGTCAATTTTCACAAATTAGATAAGGATATTAATTCTCCTATCTAACAAGACAGTAACAATATCAACTCGCTGATCTGTTCAGGTTGGAACAATATTGCCCATTAATTATTTAGCTCTTTCGGAAGGAAAAGATCTCCTATTTCTCAAATTCTCCTCAGATCGATCATCATTATCTCGCTCCTTCTGAAAAACACAGATTACATACGTCACTGTTACCTTTTATAGTAAAATAATATATAGCATTAGTCAAAAATATTATTTTGTAAAAATAACGTCTACTTAAAAATGATATTTTTCAAAAACGAAATTCCTGATGAATGAAGAGAAAAATTAATTTGAGTATACATTAATAAAGTATATTCCGAAATGAAAGAACAAATGTGGAATGAAATAAAGTAACATCCGCTTCCGTCGTGAGCGCGAATGCATAATTTAGTGGGTCACGCGCGTTTAAAGGGCGGTGTTGGTGTAATTAATTACGCCAATAAGTAGCCGTCGTCGCTCGTATTTCACAGAATCGTATTTTACAAAGCCCTACGACTTAATTTGCGTCCGTTGACGTGCTGTAGAGATAATAAGAATAATGTCCCGTGATTATAGACTACCGCACTGATATCGCTCAGTTGGCATGCGTGGCGCACTAGAGAAACCCGGCTTTCTGCATAAATTACACAATTCGTGTGTTAACAATTTTAACACAAGGATTACATGCATTTCTAATAAATAATTTTATAACTGAAAAGAATTTGTAATTTCTCAAATATGAAATATTTTCGCGACTAATGGTCTTTATTCTCTAAAATATATATCTTGGAATAAATTTTCTAGTTACATAATATAGTAATATTCGCATATTGTGCAATTAACTAATGGATTTATTAACAAGTGAGACTAATTATTAACTGCGAGTAGTTTGCATGTTACTGGTAGTTATCGAACTAGTCTTGACTATTCAAGTTAATTAACGATGAGACAAAAATGATCAGTATTTACATGATAATCCAATTATGAAATTACGTGCTCCATGAATATTGTCATGTCCGTCACGTATTATTTAGCCAATACCCCAGCAAGCGGACGTTATGTATATATATAACTGTATATATTATGTAGGTAGCTTGTAGCGTAAATCCACCGACTTCTCAATGCAATTTTAATCACGCGTCAACTCTATTTTTTCATGAAACATTCTAAACGAGTATTCTGTGTCGACTCGGGGTAAAGTTGATAAAACAAAAATTGTGTTACGCATTATTCACTTAAATCATTCCAATCAGCAATTAATATCACGTAAAATGTGCGATTTCATTTTTATCACAACATTTAAAAATACAAATTTTGAATAATTGTACTACAATTTTTAATGAAACACTTTTTAATCTTTACTCAGTCAGACTTATTGAAAACCATTAGGCTATGTCCACAATAGACTATTTTTATTTCCTTTTTAATTTCTTTAGGGTGAAATCACATGGAGGAGTAAAAAGTAAAACGTCAACCGGAAATTCATGAGTGCAAGTGAGAAAAAGGACAGTCTATCCTTTTCACTCTCCTGAATTTCCGGTTGACGTTTTACTTTTTACTTCTCCATGTGATTTCACCCTTAGAATCAGACAAATCAAAATGCATTTGCTAGCTATTGTAGAAACACATTTACTGCTGAGTGTGAACGCGATTTTAACATTTTTCAGTTAATTTTTTTCTACCGTCAGACGTGTAAATGCACCCTTAGTTCCTTAGTTAAGGCCCAAGCAGAATAAATACGGATACGGGAATAGGGCATGAGATAAAAAAGGACAGATACTGTCTGTGTCCTTTTCTATTTCATGCCCTGTTCCCGTGTCCGTATTCATTCTGCCTTGGCCTTTATGCTTTATGCAGTGAAGAAAATTCCTAGAAGATTTTCAGTCTAAATTTCTTAGTGTGGCAGCACTGTAAAAAACTAACCTAGTCTAAAAAAAGATGGCTGCTTCTACTGTTGACATCAATGTAAATTCAGTGAGGAAATCCCTCACTATGTGTTAAACTTATTAGAAGATTATAACTGAAAATAAATTTAATGTGCAATTGACTGAAAGTGAATTACCAGCATTTTCAAATATTATACATGTGTTAAACCAAAATCTACAAGGATAAAATTGGAGTTTTAGAAAGGAACAACATTACGAAATTTTAAATAATTTTTACTCGACAATTCTCAAAGTAACCGATTATTAAATATCACAACAAAAGTATAGTTCTGACAGTTGGCCATGCCTAAAGTCATTTAAGAAGAAGAAGAAGTCATGTCGAGAAAAGAGTTTATTTAATCCTTTGAATATTAATTTATCCTAATACCAATTTGTTCATCAATAGATGTTAAAAAATATGCTAAATGTTCTGAAAACTGTATTTGTTATTAACGAGTATTATTTTACATCAAGTTTTTCCATTTCTTTCTCATCCTTGAAAAACCAAAAAGAAACAGTAATTATTTTCTAGACACTGCTCAAGCACAAAAAAATAGGAAATCACGAATTGATTGAGCATTGAACCTGCGAGTTGATCACTATCAACATTTACAATCGAATTTACGTTCTCAAATAATATCTCCCATATGTATAACAACAAAAGACCAGTTTCAGTTTATTATCCAAAGTTTATTACTCTCTTGAATGTTCATTCTATTTCCTTTACTCTTTATCTTTGTCTCTTGTATGTTTTACATTCATATCGGTAATATAAAACTTACTATATGAGTGATTCAGAAACGAGTTGCGAACGGAAACAATTCCCCAAAGTCTTTAAATAAAATGTCGAGAATAACGACAAGAGCCCTCTTCTAGTTTGGAAACTTTTTCAGAAACGATACTTTTGATCAAAATTACATGTAGAACTCCTAAGGGTGAAATAGACTTCAGTCCTCGAGCCTATATCTTCGATTCGTTTTAAACTTTCAAGTGCGAAAAAATGTGTACTCTTTCGATTTGGAACAAAAGTTCTTTTAAAACTTTAAGCTCATCGTTTTTTTTTTAGTGAAAATTGCAAATTACTCTTTTACAACAAGTATAATAAAATTTTGTTGGAAAATGTGCGCATTATTTAAGCTATATTACAAAGCTGATATGCGAGTAATCAACATACCATCTTACTGTTAAGCAGTAGTTATCGCGGAAAACATGAAACGCTTGCATGAAACTACACGCGGCTAATTAATGACGTCACGAAGAGCTATTTATTACTCATATTCCATTTTCCAGGAAAAACGAATAGAATTTTCATCTACTCTTGTAACTCGCTTCTTAATATAATAAAAGAGGAATATAATTTAATTTATGCAATATACACTCTAATTTCTATGCTTGTTTGTCTCAAGATGCTAATAAAATATCTTGTGACATCGCAAGTACTTTGGCGCTAAAGAAAAAATTTATACGTAATTTGGAACAAAAGTAATTGGATACGACTTCAAGTCGGTCATTATTTTTCCTTCGTGCATATACAAGAAGACTTTCACAGACTAGCCATTAAAGTAGCTCTAACTTTTTACGAGAGTAGCCTGACCAAAGTACTTTGAGTCTGAAACTTCTTTTCGAGATTCGGAGACGCCTGGACCTTCACAAGGAATACAGAATGTTAAAAATGATAATGTACAAGAGGGCAATGGTGAATATTTTTCAACTTTTTTCCCCTTCTATTTTCACAATTTCTATGTCCTTAATCTCAAAAATAGTGATAAACATTTTTCCTTTTAAATATTAATTAAAAATGGTTGAAATTCTTTGTGCCAATTATTATTATTATTATTATTTTATTGAAATACAATCACACCGATTCGTGATGCTTTAATATCTTTCACTGGTGCCGCTTCAACAGCTTTTACATTCGGAATTCTAAGGAAAAAACGGGAGAAAAAAATGTTTTCTTAATGAGAAAAATTCAAAGAAAATTTAATTGAGTTTCAAGAAGGATATGTTTTTAAATTACGTAATTAGCAAAAAATGTCCTGAACAGCAGAAGTTCATTACTGAATGAAAAGGATGAGATTAAAAGGATTTTGAACGTTGCTTTTTAAATTTTTCAGTCATAAGGTTGCGTCACGATTTTTTTTCAATTAGATGAATAAAGTTGCGGTTAGAGATAAAATATTTAATGGGTTAGTGGAATTTACAAAATTTTAAAGTCGGTCATAGTTGATGAACATTTTTCATGTAGACTCAGCAGCAGTATTGAACCGCTGGACCTCCCGTGTAAAAATTCAAAATCTGATTAGATTTTTGAATTGTTTTCTAGGTTTGTTTTATTTTGCTTGGATTGATCATATAATTAATATAATCAATGCCGGATCATTTGGATTTAAATGTAAAATAATAAGTCGATGTTTTTCATACTGTAGTGTCGTCCACATCACACCATCCAATGGTTTGCGGGCATTAACGAGAACTTGGACAGCTAGTACGTTTTCAGAGAAAACAGAGATGTCCTGCTGCAATGGAGCTTCGTATATTTTAGTGCTTCGACAGTCAAGTGGCCGTGTTACACGGCTGCAGGTGTTGAAATACCAGCAGTGAATAACAGTGGATCGATCGATGGAAAATAGAAGGGTGTTACAGAGAAAACGCTGCCACTGCTGCTGCTGGAGATATAGAGGAAAAATGTGTGCACATATTTATACACTCCACGCTCATTGTCCGCTAAAAGTCTCAATAATGGAATCAATTAAACTTTGCAAGAAGGTACGTTTACATTTTACACTGATTGATTAAACAATCAGCAATTTCGATTAATCGTAGTTATGAAACTGATGCTTAAAGATTAAATTATACCTTTCAGAATATCAAAGAACATCTCGTCATGGATCAAGAAATCCAAAGGAGAAATACGAGAAACAGACAATCTTTACCAGTCCCCAGAGTGGGTTGAGGCAGTATGCCTCAAGAATAGAGAGATTTCGAAGAGAATCCAGGCGAACCTACATCTAAACGCATATCGCAAAGGAGAAATCCCAGGAAAGTAGAAGTCGCTTGAATAGCTTAAGGGAGACAACAATGAATGGATAGTAAAATAAGGGAACTAGGAAGAAGCACCAACAATGCTTCTACAATGGCTATATGTATTTTCTTGGGAAAAAAAGAAGAAAATGCTGAGGTTCGTTTTTTAACGTTTTCAAAAAACTTGCATATGTCCCAAAACGGACACTTTCCTCTGATATGAAACGAATTCTATTCTTGATACAGAATTTTTGACCTGTGACCTCTGATTGGCGGGTAGAATTCTGCCTGAATTATATGTGACGCTCCACGGTGAAAAGCACCTAACGCGGCAAGGAATTATAGGTTATGTTTAGGAAAGTTTTTGCTTGATTAAAAATTAATCTTAAATCAAGCAAACACTTTTCTAAATATAACCTATAATTTGTTGCCGCATTAGGTCCCTTTCACCGTGTAGCGTCACATATTATGATATCTGCAAAAGAGAAAAACTTCTGAAACAGTGTGAATGATTTTTGCCGATTCAGCACCAAGTTGGAAAAAAGGCAAAATTTCAGGGTCAATAGAAAAAAAGTGATAGTCCATTTATGCAAGCATTCCAACAGGTGTCCAACTTGTTTCATTATTTGAAGCAACATATTTCGCCGCATGACAATCGTTGAATTGTGATAAATCTGTACATGATACATGCATATAAAATCCCGAGACATATAATAACTGATGGCAAATCGCTTTTGCATAAAATTGGTAAAAACTGCGCGCCTGTTGAAAATGGAGCGAGTAAAACTATAAATATCGGCTTGTTCAAAAAATATTTGCGAAGTAGAAGAAGCGATGAGAAAATCGCGCACAGGAAGATCATATAATATTTTATACATATATATAGCAATCCCAGTAAAGAAGCATAGTGTAAAAGGGAAAAATGTTCTCCAAAAGTGCTTTCATAGCTTGAAGTGGCACCTGATATTTTCTTTCGGTGCCATTTCGGATAAAAGTGTATAGCAGCTTTCAAGCTTTGAAAAGTACCTTTGATACAGAATAGGTTATTTTATTTGTTTATAAGGTTTTCAAAACAATGCGATCTCTTTTTGTTTCTTAGCGTTTCTTTTATTACGCGTGCTGAAAACAGTAATGTGAGAGAAGAAGCACATTTTGTTTTACCTGCTTCTATACCACGTATAAAATACAAATGAAAGAAAGCAAAAAATCCTCCGAGATTTTTTTTTCACAAAACATTTCAAAGGGAAGAAATAATTTTTTTTGGGTACATTTTCGAAAATCGATTTCATTAAAGAAATGTTTTCCTGTGTTTAAAATTTTAATTTGGTAATTATTCCAATCTGTGCTTGTATTCTGACTCTCACATCACGCTGTTTTGTTTAAGCAAAGAGAGAGAGAGGGAGAGAAGCAGTTAAAATTACCATGTTACGGAATTACTCTCCATAGAACGGAACAAGTAAAACGTTTTAAACGTATGGACGGAATGGTTCAATTAAATGTGTGTCGTTCTGGCTTGACTTTTAATACTTACACTTTGACTCCCCCCTTCTCCCTCCATTGCAGAGGAAAACGTTGTTTTAATGGTTTTAAAATACACATCTTCAATGCTTGCATTACATGTTTTCCATAATCCTTTATAAAGCTGTATAACTCTCCCTTTGTGTTTTATTATGACATTTTTAAACTCCGTTGCATAATTTGTATATTCATCCTGGAAAAAAGTTATGTAACGACGTAGTAATACGATTTTATTGAACATTTTTGCACGACCTAGAGAGAAAAATGTGAACAATAAACAAGTTGTGTCACGTGATTTTCAATTTTCAAAAAAGGAAAATTATTTTTTTTTATTTTAACTTTATTAAGATGGTTCATAACATAACCTCAAACTGAAAAGTGGTTTTTAGCAACAAAGTTGTTCACTAACTAAACAAAAAACACAAAATGTTAAATAATTATTATTTTATAACCAATTTTGACTGAAAATAATTTATTTTGAAAATTGTACAACTGGGTCTTTCAAAATTAAGTGAAATTAATTTTAATTATAGTTTCATTTGTTATTAAAAACCACTTTTTAGTTTGAGGTTATGTCAAGCGGTTGCACTTATTTCTTAAATTTTTTCCTTAGCTGGAAATAAAATTTTACAGAAAGTAGTACTTTTGGATTGCAAGAGAGATGAACACAAAACATCCTTTAAACTACCTTTCACCTCTCTTGACTTGACTCTGAGATTCGCACTGATAGGCTTTTACTTTAAATTGAAAGTATTTGGTAGGAAGCTGGAGAAACGCTTTCAGTTCGTCGCTTCATCAGAACGCCACTTCGAGTTTTTTCTTCTTGTTCTCTCGTTCATTTAAGTTGGTGCGCGCACTATTTTTTTTTCCAATCTGAAATAAAGTTGGATTATAAAGAAAAACTTGGAGGATTATAATATTCAAGTTTTCCCTTAGACGCCACTGGTAACCAGAGAAACTCATTTAATAATTATTTGGACTTCCTGCTGTTTCATACTGGCACAACAATTCTTTAGCTTTCCTTCCATATACCCTTTAATGGCATTGAATAAAGTTGAAAAAAGAAAAGCTTGTTTTTTTCTTCTTTTCTATTTTGAAGAAAGAAAAGGACATTAATGGAATAAAAAGCAAATCATGAGAGGAGGTATAATTTTTTTTAAAAAAAGACTACATGTTGTGTAAATGAACTCCTCTTCGTTAAGTGTTTGATCATATTATTATTTTAGGCAAATATATAAATCGCAAACAGATTTTCAAAATTCCGATCAATCTAGTAAAAAGTCAGGAGGTTTTCACCTTTGTTGGAATAGATATGAGACTATCTTCTCTCCCAGCACTGGACCCAAGAGGCTATAGTTTCTTTCTTTTATCGAGTATTTCTGCTTGGTCGTTTCCCGCTGGCAAGACCGTAAAGTTCCTCGTGCTCTTCCCACTTGAAATTATTATGGACGGTAGAAAAAATAGAGAAAAGAATTTCAGAGCACTGATGCTGAGAAAAGATCCAAAGGAATGATGGCTCGTTTCCTCTAAAGGAATTTGATTAAAATTATAGTACCTGAGTCACAAGGAACGAGAATATATATTTCGTATTCTGTTTCATAACCGAGCAAAAAGCAAATGAGTTTTGTAAAGGCAAATATCAACCTAAAACTAAATGAAGAATTAAGAATATAAACATTTTTCGCCCCCTGTTAAAATACACCACATGTAAAAAATTTCATGATCTTATCATATTAAATATTTCAAATAGCAGTAATTTTTGAAACAGAATTTTAATAATAGAAATTTAAAGTCTTTATTAAAATTTATAATTATTTCTCACGATTTTTTATATTCTTGACACAGATAATAAAATAAGAAATATAATTAATGCATAACTAAACAAGAAAAGCGTTACAGATTTCTTCTGAAATCTTCTGAGTTTATCAGTAGAGAAAATATACAAAAAAATGTCCGTTTTCAGTGCTATCGTATTTCATAATTAGTGAGTTAATTATTACCTTGAAGATGCTAATTTTAATTAGAAGAACATTTTCAAAAGTTTATTTGCAAGTTGCAATTTACATTATTATTATTATTATTATTATTATTATTATTAACAACACGAAGTTGAACCTTCGAAGAACAGAAGAATTAGATGAATATGGTGAAAAGTACCTAAGAGAAAATTAAAAACATAATTTTAGTCTGCTTTTAAAATAACAAAAATAAAAATGGAAATAATTAATTCTAAAGATGATAATTTTTTTAAGCATACATGTAATCCTTGGTGGTAAAGAGTTCCTATTTGCAGTAACAACTTTTGCAACTAAGGGCGGATTTAAGAACACTTTTAAGCTCAAGTGCTTTAGGTTTGAAAGCTTTTAAAGAGCAACCTTTCAGTTTTTGATGACGCAAGTATAGAAAACTCTAATGTATAACAGGTGTTAATGAATTCTAAATCTTTCGACACTGCAAATTACAATTTTCAATCGAGGACTAAAATAATTATATATGTCATCATTGGCAAGTGTTACAAGTTCTGAAATGGAACAACGATTTTTAGTTTATTCACCTTTGACATGATGGTATTTAAATAGTATTCAAAACTTTAAATAGTTATTCGCAAATGAGATGGAGAACGCAATTGATCCGACGTTCTGTTCTGCATTTATCCGAAGCACTACATCTGACAATCTACAATGTTTGTAGGTAAAACATTCGGATGTCAGAAATCGATCCCTTTTTTCTGCTTAACATTTCAAAAAAATATCGTGTATTTTAGGACTGATTCAGCTCTCAGTTGAACTACTTCCACCAATAAAGTCTGTACAAAATCTGTTGTCTGAAAAATCTCTGATTTGCACTATTTTAAAATTTGTTCTTTCTCTTTATTTGTAAGTTGTAGACTTGTACAACTGGTCTGTTGAAACGTGTGAATGTCACTCAGAAGTAATAGCTTGAGTACTGACTACAATCCATTTCTCTCTGTGTAATTACTTAGAAGAGGCTATATCTATAGAGTATACATCCGGGATATTTGAGTTGGGGCTAACACGGTGGGGAAAGGGTGAGTCTTCTTTGACAGATGAGGGATCACAGATGGTCGAATACATTCGAATGGACAAATAGAGGGATCAACAAACACATCTCTCATTGTAATTGATTCCAAAGTGGAAAAATTTATATCTCACCATAAACGAAAATTTCCAACACTAAAAGACTTTTTGTTATTCAAAATTTTATAATATTTCGTTTCAAAATTTAATACATGCTTCATTTGATGTTTTTTTGATATGTAATCACCTTCTGACAACATAATACAGAAAATTAATATGGTTCATACTAAAGGTTGGTACGGACGATACTAATTTTCTGTATTATGTTGTCAGAAGCAGCTACCTTAGTACGATTAAATAGCATAAAAACAATTTCCCCTTTTTGAAATGCAGCATATATTAAATTTTCAAACGAAAAGTTTTTCAGTGTATAGGAATTTTGACAAGTTTGCAAATTTTTTTGTACTAATTCCATCAACAATGAATTGGTAAAAATTGAAAAAAATGAGAAGGAAAATTTAGTTTAGAGCCAATTGTAATCTGATTGAATCCTAGTTATGCTTTATTGCACGTATTGGAAAAAAATGCTCTAAATTTAACAAAGCCTTCGTGAAAAATAAGTAATAACTTTTAAAAAATTTATTGTACAGCTTTATGGTTCACAATAAAAACCTAATCTACATTTTATTTCCAATCTTCGACTCACTTTTTAACCATTTTTTTGCAAAAATAAAAAATTGATGAAAAAAAATTTTTTTTTTGAAATACCGTAAAATGTTTTAACAGATCACCAGTACATAAAATTGCATCAACATCGGCAACATTGAGACAATATTGGCAATATTGCTGGCAATTTCAGGTGCAGTCGGTGGATATTATTGTAAATACCTACAGAGGATTTTGAAAATTAATTCTTTGAGCAGTTGAATGTTACGGATTATTAATTTACAAGTGACATTTATATGCTGAAGATTACAGTTGCAATTTTAGGATTACTTTTCATATATATAGTACTGAAATTTAAAAAAAAATTTAAATCACCGAATTCCCGACAATATTTCCCGAAGCAGAAGTCAAACGTGACCTAATTTTGAGAATATTGCGATAGGTGACCGTAAAGCATGGAAAGAGATTGGAAAAGGGAAATGGTCTTGGGATTCGAGCAGCTATAGCAGATATCATATTTATGATATTGACACCCCATTCCGTTACTATCTTTATCTTATACTCTTTTATGCCGTTTACTGCCGTAGGACACAGGTCATCACTCCGGAAATAGAACCTAGCTTCTCAAAATACAAAAAATCAAAAGTAAAAGAAAGATTTTTAGAATTCCTTTTTAAATGAGGCACTCCTGAAGAAGAATTTTTAGATTAGAGAAAATCTTTTGATCAAAATTAAAGACTCAAAACGAAAGCTTTTATGAAATTGAAATTTTTCTGTTGCAGTCTCTCAAATTTTGCCTTTCTCTAGTACTTTAAAATACATTTTTCATTACTTTACTATAGATTTATAAATCTCTTGAATATGTATTTTTCAGTATTTTCAATAAAGGCTCTAAAATTGCTCTTTTTCAATTTTAAAAACATAGTTTTATTGGAATCATTTTGTAAAAGTGCTGCGCCAGCTTCTTTATAAGCGTGGCTTTGAAATACCTGCATTAAAATATTGAAAAACTCCTATTTATGTGAAGTGCAATTTAATCTCGATATTCGAAAGAAAATTTTATAATATATTGTAAACTATTCAAACTTTACTGTATTTTTTTTTGTTTCTAACAAAAATAATTTCAGCAATTAAAATAAAAGACTTATTGTTATTCACTTGATTTAGGAAGAACTATTCTAAGAACAAAAAAAACCATGTATAATGATTTTTTAAAACTATTTTTTAATCTACAAATAATATTAAAATTAAAATAGTTTTTATTCTAAAAGTAGGTGTTAAGATTTTTTTAAAATTTAAAAATAGTATGCATAAAGATTATCACTACATGTAATAAAGTTGACTTTGCAATAAAAAATCATTCAATATTTTTATATATTTTTCGTATCTCTGAATTTTTATGTCTGCGAAAATACATAAAAAATATTTTTAAAAGACATTGTAATATTCTCAAAATTAGAATTTGTCTTCTGCTTCGAGAAATATTGTCATCGGGAATTTAATTTTTTTTTAATTTTACTACCTATACCTATATATAATCTTTTCCGTATAAATGTCATGATGTATTAATTAATAGTCCATGGAAACTTTTTGGGTTTAAATTTTTTTCCAGAACTAAGAAAAGTGGATAAAATTTACTACCAGATAAATCAGCTTCTTTAGACCCGTAATAATTATGTGAAGAAATTTCACCTGAACATTCTACCTCCGAATTTCCTGGTTTGCAAATATAATCCAACACTCGGTGTATTAATTATCCACGGAGATTTTTGAGCTTTTTTTTACGAGAATTTTTTTTAAGCTGCTCGAGTTATAATTAATCTTGACAAAATGTCGCATAATTAGAAAAAAGCGTGTTTGATATATTGAAATAGGAAATTATTTTTTACCTCCCACACATGTTATCTTATTTTTCTTGCTCCAATTTGGATAATTAATTTGATAGTTTTTTAATGAAACGAATGCGTAAATGAAATATTTCGTAAAATAAAGTACACTGAATTATTGAATGAATTTATTGAATTTACTTGACAAGTGCCACACATTCTCCACAAACACATATAGATTATTCGTGTTTGTTCATATTGTGGTTGATTAAACAATTTCACCAATTTTCGAATATCACTGCATGGCTTTGTACATTTTGTAATTTTCGGGTCATTATTGTGAAAATGAAAAAAAATTATTTAAATGTAAATAAGCAACAATGCGTATGGGAATATTTATTATTAATATTATATATATGAGGTTTACAAGTAGATCAGTTACATAATGTTTACCGAATTTGAAACGAGCCCAATAATGAGATCAACTAATACACACAACACGATGTCCACTATCCAGTAGACACCGGGGATAAGCCTCCGCAAATAGTGACATTAATTGTCAACCCTGCACCCCTATTTGCATGTCATTATTCAGAATAATTGATGACTATTGGTAACCTATGTGTTGAAACTCATTACCATAGTTAACGTTGGTTGGTGCAGTGTCGTTTACGGTGTTAAAAGTCTTCTTCACCAACAGAGAAGTAGCTTTTAATCACTCGACTAGTAACAAGTTGCATGTTACAATTAGGCTTATTATTACTTCAGAAATAATTCTTTTGTTCCTTGAATAATGAAAAAGTAAAAAACTTTTTTCTGAACACCAACTTTTAAAGAGGGAAATATTTAGTAAAGGAGATTCTCATCCTGTGGGTTAGAATTTTTATCAAAATTCCATGAATTGGCATTCGTATAGCGGAGAAATGCTGAGAGAGTTTGGAAGGGCTGTGGTATCTGCAAGATCATTCTGGCTTCAATGTAGGTTTACATATATATGTCTGCGATATACAAGCAAACATAATTTTCATTCTCTCAAGATGCATGACATATCCTCGCTTCATATATTCACTAGATTTTCTCTAATCTTAAAAACCTATTTTCCTACAATCGCAATCGCACGATAAATGGAAAAAAATAAAATTGAGCATGAAAAATTAAAATAATTATTAAGCGTTGGTTAAAATACGTTAAAATCCAACTAATAATACTGAAGACATTTAAATAATTGTAGTAAATGTAGGATAAGTATAATTGCAAAGTTAAGTGCTCCACTATTATTGTTAAGTAGTCTGAATTAAAAAAATTAAACTCATAAGGCGACAATTACGTGACACTAATTGTTGCCTTAGTTGGTTTAATCCTCACAGAAAAGTAGTGATTACAGTAAACATTTTACATTCAATAAATTCGCAAGCAGATTAAAATTATTATTTTTAAATGTATCGATTCCATCATTATAAATTTAATAGATTTGCTTTTTTACCTCATTCACAGTATCTCTGGATTATTTGATCACTTTTTACTTTTAAGCTAAAATTCATTAAAGGTGATGGAAAAAATATTTACAAGTTTATTGATTATCGTCGAAGAATCAATTTAATGAAACTTGAATGTCTCCACCGAAATTCATCTTATTATTATAGAGTTAAAAATTCTCCTTTATATCCTAGGTTGAGAATAATTTCTCTTGGACAATTTTTACATCTAAAATCTTCTTTCATATGTGACGCTCCACGAAAGAAGGGACCTATCGTGACAACAATTTATAGGTTATATTTAGAAAAGTTTTTGCTTGATTTATGATTCATTTTTAATTATCTGTAGTCAAAAACTATTTTTATTAACTATTTTATATACTTAATAATTAATAAAAACTGTTTTTGACAACAGATAATGAAAAATGAATCTTAAATCAAGCAAAAACTTTTCTAAATATAACCTATAAATTGTTGTCACGATAGGTCCCTTCTTTCGTGGAGCGTCACATATGTTGAACACATTTAGAAAAAGAGATGAAAACTAATCTGCAGATATATGTGACGTTATTAAATGGTTTTCTATTCGGTCGGGCGGAGTACATTTCAACTGTTTATAAGCCACGAAACGGTGGTCTTTCACTCAAAAGATTCAGACTGCTATACATAATGAAACGAACGACCACGCGGATAAGCATTAAAGTGCGGCGAGTTTCACGACATATTTCGCATTTAGGATCCACGTGGGAGTCACTACGTAGAGCTTTCTCTACGTCCAAAGTAGAAAATTTAGCTCGCGCGCCCTTGCACTGACGGCCCGACGTGAAATTTGCAAACTACATCGGCGGAACGTCAGCTCGAAATATACCCTTGGTAGTAATTACCTCGAGAAAACCAGGTCAGCTCCCACAAGCCACGAGTTCGATTTTTTTCGGTCCTGTTGCCAAAACTTTTGCAAAAAAAAAAGAATAAAAATAAACTGGTTTTTACACGTTCTAGAAGTAATGAAAACGTTACATTTTTCATTTTAAAGGCGAAGGCCTGTATTAATACAGAGAAACTCGTATTCGAGCTTGGCTGCAGGTCTCTACTCTTCTGCTAAGTACATCCATAATAGAGCTAAACAAACATAATCTACAAAATCTTCCTAAAGTTCTTGTCTTCTAATTTACCAAAATCCGAAAGTTTGTTTGAATCCATGCAGAAATGCGGTTGCAGAACGAGAATAACTGAAAAGTAATGTAATGCCAATTGATGCATGACAGCTGGGCCTTTCTGCTCACTGCATGCTGCTGCCCTCTGATGGCGACTGGAAGTAATGCACCTCTAACAACATTTCAGATATTACTTTTCAGTTATTCTTCTTTTGGAACCGCGTTTCTGCATGGATTTAAACAATCTTTCGGATTTTGGTAATTTAGAAGACAAGAACTTGAGGTTCGTTGGTAGATTTTGTAAAACGTGTCTGTGTTCTGAGAAAAACTTATTGGAAACTGTTTGTTTATCAATTTCACGTCAAATGCCCTGTTGGGTGAAAATTGGTAAAAATCACAGTTCTCACATAACCAAAAAATTTCAGAGACCATCAATGATCACTCAAGTACAGTTTATAAAATGTGACATTCTATTAGTAATAATATGTGAACTAAAACGAGCGCCAGTAAATTATAATGGAAACGAAATATTGTTGCCTTGAAACGAATTGTGGAACTGATTCAAGAAATAAGCTTTTCTTGGCTCACTCAAAAGATAAACCCTCGCAAATCTCTTCAGGGCGTTTCTCTCCAAACTTGAAGATTTCCGAGTAGAATAAATTGAATTTAAGTTTTTTCCCTTTCGCCGCCTTATTCTCATTCGGAAACACTTTTTACCTTTCATCCTAAAAATAAACTTTGGAAGTGAATATATTAAAATTTGATAAAACTACGCGTAGGAACATATATGAAACATCTCCGTCGAAACCTGAATTTCCAAAGTTAAAAACCATATTTCCTGCTAGTATTTCCGAGGTAGTGATTTTTTTCCACAAAGACGGGAGTCGTTACAGTTATTTATCGTTGCGAGGTCGTCACCTTTATCACTGGCTGGCTAATGACGTAACCACGATCGATGTTCGAAATGTCCTATGGAAAAAGTCGGATAGCCGATGCTACGCTTTTCCCTGGCACTTTGTCACTTTCGGGATAGTTTTATTTCGTATTCTCACGAGGGTGTTTTACTAGTAGAACTACATGGTTCCACTTTCCCCTCTATAAAGCGAGCAGTCCAATCAAAACTTTTCACAACTCGTAGCCTACTGCAAACTCTCCTGGGACATTGGACAAACGCATTGTCAGTCTATTCACTCGACCAATCTGATTTGTCCCAAGGTGAAGAAAACTCTTTCGATTTCAATCTCCAACGTTCATATATATAACATGTTACGTGCACCCAACACTTCTTTCGGGATTCTTCAAAACTTTTCGAAAGGTAAATTGAATTTTTACCTTCGTTCAAAAATTTTCCATAAACTTTGTCAATTTGAATTTGTCGCAAATCCGACTACGACAGTAATTATCTAACATCATTTTTTTATGATTTTGTAGGTATAAATTTTTATTTTTCTTAAAACATATAAAAACGCGCTTACAAAATTATGCTTTCATTTAATTTTTAAAATTATTTTAATTCACATATTTGAAAAAGTTTTTTGTTATATGATTCTAATGAAGTTCAATACGCAATGTGGATTCTGCTTTCCAATCTTTTGCAACGAAATAATTAAGCCCTTAATTATTTTTTGTGAAAAAATCGGTTGAAACAAAAGCAGATAATCCTTTCAAATAATTTACAAATTCATATTAAAAGGTTTCATCATATTCGCATTTTATCATTCTTTTTTATGTTTCATTCGGTTCGATGATAATACTCTTGTGCCAAAATTTATTATTTATTATTTAAAAACACAGAGAAACAAAATTTCAAATAAAGTCTTTCATTTTATAAGGATTCTATAACATTTATGTTTTTAAGTTACATTATTAATCATTGCATTATTATTTTTATTATTAATAAAAAATATTATTTTCTTCTTATAAGTAATCCAGTTGTAATAACATGCAAACAGATGTTCGACACGTATTATCAACTACTCCTAAATAGATTGCCCGGACGTGCAATTATCTACCAGCGAGTAATCAGTAATGTATAGAACACACTTGGTGAGGATGTGTTTTGACTTTAATCAACTGTAATGAAATTTTCTTTATCCATTTTATTGCTAAAGAAATTACACAATTCGCTCTGTTGCATTCGTATTAAAATTAGTAGAATTGGTTTTAAAATAAAACAATTCTTTATAAATTATTCAACTGTTAAATTATACTTCGCAGATAAGAATAGAAAAATCAGAAGCGTCCCGTGACAGGATTCAAATAATTCACAGAAATTCACAGAAATACCAAAATCAATTAGATCATGCACTCTCTAAATTTGAATTAGTAAAAATTTTAACTAATTTGAATTAGTGACTCACTTTTTGCTTTCGAATTAGTTAAATTTTACTAATAAATAGTAAAAAAAAATTTTTCTACTAATTTATTAGTAAATTTTAACTAATTCAAAAGCAAAAAGTGAGTCACTAATTCAAATTAGTTAAAATTTTTACTAATTCAAATCTAGAGAGTAATTCAAAAGCAAAAAGTTAAATTAGGTAAAATTTTTATTACTTACTTTTTGCTTTTCAATTAGTTATAAAATTTACTAATAAATTAGTAAAGAAAATTTTCTTTTACCATTCAAATGCAAATACAAAGCTTTCTCCACGAGGAAGCAAAATTTAATCAATAATTTAAATTAGTTAAAATTTTTACTAATTCATATTTAGAGAGTGAACAATTGACTAATTCATTAATAATTATTACAGATAAATAAATGAATTTATATTTTTTATATTTTTAATTCTATAAGCCAGTAATGTATTTGTTATTAAATAATTGCAAAAATATGTAATAAATAATATCAAAAAAGTTTCAAAAATTTATTTAGTTTATTTGAATTTCAGTTATTTATTTTAAACAAGGGATATAAGATAATAAAGAGAGATATGGGAAATAATGAATTGTGACTTTAGTAAATGGAGGATTAAAAACTGAGAATTCACACATTAAATCTGATAATTATGTAGGTGTTTATATAGAATTAACTGTTATCTCGTGGAGAGTCACCACGTGTAAAATGTTGCTGGTGAACAGTGCCGAGTACAAAGTAATCCCCGAGATTACCGGCTTACCATTGTCAGAAGATTACGTCAGTTTGAGGGTGTCAGCAAGCCTCTTGGGGGCATGATGCCCCTTGTGTTTTCTTCCTTTCTTACATATTAACCCTATTAAAGGCCCATATTCTACAATTTTTTCTCGCAATATCAATTTTCTCATCTTATATTATGTAAATAAATATTTCCATATTTTATACAAATTTTTATTTTCATGTTATTTTTATATTATTTTTATATTATTTTTATATTATTATTATATTATTTCTATATTATTTTTATATTATTTTTATATTATTTTTATATTGTTTTTATATTATTTTTATATTATTTTTATATTATTTTTATATTGTTTTTATATTATTTTTATATTATTATTATATTATTTCTATATTATTTTTATATTATTTTTATATTATTTTTATATTGTTTTTATATTATTTTTATATTATT